>CAUYLG010017982.1:0-116712 GCA_963573385.1 Cacajao melanocephalus | reverse complement strand
AAGATTGCACCATTGCACTCCAGCCTGGGCAACAAGAGCAAGACTCTGACTCAAAAAAAAAAAAAAAAGATGAGTTTGGCTCCATTTTCTCTCTGCCCCATGGTCTCACTTCTGTCTTCTGTCAGATGCTAGGGCTGTGCTTGCACTTCCCAGCCTCTTTAACTGTGAACCAAATAAACCTTCATTCTTCATTATTCACCCAGTCTGTGGTATTATGTCATAGCAACAGAAAATGGACGAAAACACTGACTATCTTGGTCTTGATGATTTAGGGACCAGGTTCAGGTATCTGAATTCTGAATATTTTCTATAACATTACAAGATTATAGACAAAACTCTATTAGAAAGAAAATTACAGTATCTCTGCTGGCTAGTAGACATGATTATTCAAATAGGTGATGTGTTAAGACTGCTGATTTTTTAAAATTTCTTGTTTTCATGACTTAGACAAAATTGTTAAAAAATTATTCTTATTATGATTGTAATTCAAAATAACCAGGCAGGAGGTATCTACATTGCAGCATGATTAAATTGCCCATTGTCTGCAAATTTTTCCGCATGTTTTTTGTTATATCGTTAGGGAATCCTTTTCTCCCTTCCTCCAAGGTCAGTGATTTCTTTGGCAGTAGTGTCCCCACAGACATATCCTACTTTTGAATTACATACACTCCAAATGTTTACAGCTGACACCCATGCAATGTTTATTTGCTGTATCTGATCTGCGTTAAAACCCCAAATTGTAGACAGATTTTCTTAGGTTGTGAGAGGTAGAAGGGAATTAGTTTTTTTCTCCATGATTCCTATCTTCTCTCTTAGGATTTGGTTTTCCTTCAACCTGGAGCAGTCTCATCCTAGGTTACTCTCTCATCTTCTTCAGCCTTTGTCCAAACATCACCTTACCAGTGAAAGTGTGACCCTCCATTCTATTTAAAATTTTAAACTCTTCCTAACTTACACATTTCAAAAATTAAAAAAAACAATTTTCATTATGGCTTGGATGAAAATAAAAATAAACTTGTATCAAAGATTCATTAAATGCATTAGTTAATGGGAGATGGATATTAATTAACAAGATCTTATTAATCAATGAGATGTTCAGACCAGTTCAAAAGGAAATCTCAAAAATCTGAATATATGTATAAATGTGTGTATGTATGTATAGACATGCATATATGCATACAGTCAGTAGGGCTAAAATGAAATAAGTAATAGATGCAAAACTAGTACATATTCTCTAGGGCAATAAAATGTTTGGGGTTGACTGGGTGCAGTTGTTCACATCTGTAATCCCAGCACATTGGGAGGCCGAGGTGGGTAGATCATCAGGTTAGGAGTTTGAGACCAGCCTGGTTAACATGATGAAACTCCATCTCTACTAAAAATTAGCCAGGCCTGGTGGTGCACGCCTGTAATCCCAGCTACTCAGGGGGTTGAGGCAGGAGAATCACTTGAGCCCAGGAGGCAGAGGTTGCAGTGAACTGAGATTGCTCCATAGTACCCCAGCCTGGCTAGCAGAGTGAAACTTCATATCAAAAAAAAAAAAAAAAAAAAGTTTGGGGTTGTCTTTTCTACAAGGGAGATATCAACGGAAACTCTACCAGATAAAATTCACTTGCATTCTAAAGGACATTAATTATTTCACTACTATGATTTTTATGTAAGTTAATTTCTAGGGGCTGGGCACGGTGGTTCACACCTGTAGTCCCAGCACTTTGGGAGGCCAAGGCAGATGGATCACCTGAGGTCAGGAGTTCAAGATCAGCCTGGCCAACATGGTAAAACCCTGCCTCTACTAAAAATACAAAAATTAGCTGAGCGTGGTGGCATGTGCCTGTAATCCCAGCTATTTGGGAGGCTGAGACAGGAGAATCACTTGAACCCAGGAGGTGGAGGTTGCAGTGAGCCAAGATCGCCCCATTGCACTCCAGCCTGGGTGACAAGAGTGAAACTCGGTCTCAAAAAAAAAAAAGTTAATTTCTAGTCCTACAGAGATATAAAATAGTCCATTCCATAAAAATAACCTAGAATTTCACATTCTGATGTTTATATGGCTTTTGCAAAGGAAAACCTAAGCCTTACATGCTTTTTATCTCAGTTTCCTCCGATAGTAATACACAGGTACATACTTACAGACACCCCAGTCTTTGGGGCTCCGCATGGGCACATACCTTTGATCCTGCAGACTGCTTGCCCAGACAGGAGGTGCATGGCCAGTGATGGGACAGAACGGGTGTTTCTAAAATGGGGAGACCAGAGCAGGAACCCAGTTGGCCAAGTCTAATAGCTGTAATGGCTATGTACCATGTGGCATGCTTTTCTTATTTATTTGTTCATGTTCATCCTTCACTATCTTGTAAATTTCCTGTGGTCAATAATTTTTTCTGTTTTGTTTACAAATACAATTACATCTTCCGAAAAAATGTTTGACACATAGCAAGTATCAATAAACATGGTTGAATGAAATAGTGCCTGTTACACAGATCGTATTCGCAAACAGACATTACAGGAAAGAGTGATAGTATGAATATCAACACAGTCAATTTTAGAACAATATAAATGTTTTTAAATAGATTTTTTAAATTGAAGTATGTATCTTCAATAGTTCTGCTACTGAACACATTGATAGAACAATTACCATTTTATGTGTCTGTATAATCGTTGCCAAAAGCCTAAAGTTTGCAACTTACACTTTTCATAAATTTTCTGAGAAATGAAAATTACATGAAAAGAAGAGAAGCATCTAAAACTTTAGATGACCCAGTTTGAGGTATTTTGTGACCAATATGTCTTCATAGTTTTTAAGGCAATCATTTCTACGTAGCTCCCTTAGATGCTGATTCAAAGGCTGTGAGATGATGTCATGGAGTTACTATTTTAAATCATCTTAAAAATATTCTGATTCTTTAAGTCATACCAAACAAAAAACAAAAACTATATATAATAAATTTGAATTTTACTTTTTAAACATTTTAAATTGTACTTTTAAAAATGGACAAGGAAATTCCAGAATATCAAGATACAATTTTTGATAATATCTACCCAATGTCCTTATTTCCTGTAGCTATATTTTTTGTCTCCTAATTATCCTGTGCCTCTCCCCCGACTGAAAGTGGGGTATTCATTCGTTCAGAAAACTCTAGACAAAAAAAAAATTGCTTTCAGTTTTAAAATAAGTACAATGTTTTTAGTTCTTCAAAAAGCATAGTCTAAAAGCAAGCACTTTTGATTTGTAGAATTCTGGCTTTGTTGAGTGAGGAAATGATGATTTTCTGTAAAATCTTGAAAGCAAAGCTTAAAATACCAGAGGGCAGATGTTTTTACTAAGAACCATAGAGTAAGTCGGATGAGTCACTAAGTCAATTGCTTTCTGAAAGGCAGAGAAGAGCCCTTCTTAGGACTAGGGGAAGAGCTGGGAGGCAGAGTAGAGCCAAAGACTTGAATCTTCTGTCTCAGATTTGAAATCTGGGGAAGTAGGGTTGGGACACTAGGATTGGTTCCAGTGAGTGAGTTACGAGTCACTAGCTTGTGCCACTTCTTCCTAAATACTGCTCTGAAACTACAAGATTTTCAGACAATGACATGGCATTCATTGGAACGGGGATGGGGCCCCCAAGGCACTGAGGCACAATTAAGAGGAAGCTGTGTATGTGTATGAGTGTGTGGGGCACATCTGCTTTCTAAAGTGCAAAAGCTTCCAGTGTATTGGAAGAGGCCACAGGGGTGAGAAGCTACTGCTGAGGAGAATGGCCATCTCCACACTCATGAGCAGGATGTCCCCACCCAGTGCTTGCAAGACCTGCAGGGCTGCCAGACCTCAGTTGCATGCATGTGGGGCCTACACTCAGAAGAAATCTGTTCAAAATGTTGGTTAGACTATGAATTTCTGGCAATAAGCTCATTATGTAAATTCTCCAAACACACCACTTTTAACTTCGAAAATGGGGCTACACTGTCTTCCTTATAGGATTGTTTGGAGGATTAAGTGTGGAGTGGTGTGTGTGTGTGTGTGTGTGTGTGTAAGTGTCTAGCACTGTGCTGGATGCAGAATAGGCACATCATGATTAGAATCCAGGTCTACACCTATGGGTGCTCCAACCACACCACAGTGAGAAAAGGCAAATGTGGTTTAAAACACAAGCAAATTAAACCATTCAATACGTTCTTTATCACAGACATGAAAAGAAGCATCGTGCACACATTCAATCCTCCTTTTTTCTTTGCCTTTCATTTTCCCTCTTCTGGTGGTGAAAGTGAAAATGAAATCTACAGTAGCCATAATTTAGTGAATGCTTAGATCTTTAATTTCACAGAAATGGGCAGTTCAGCGTTGAAATAGGTATAGGTGTATGTAAAAAGTTAGACTCAAGATTACCTTTTATTAAAAAGCAATAAAAGTTAAAAAAGTGATAAAAGTGTAAGGGTCGTTATTAATGCATGCAGTTGCCTATTCTGTTATCAACACATCTTTACTTCATAGATGTAGGAACTAGAAGAGTCCCTCATGTAGCTGCAGTGGCACTCACTGAGGTAAGTGAAACAAAAGCTGTCCTGTTATGGCCTCTTAGTTTCAAATACAAGTTTGAGCAAAGCATATTTTTGACAAGATGTTTTAAAACAGTGTATCTAAGAACCACTAATCCATCATCTTGGAGCTTAAGACCAAATAAAACAAAACTCTCCTCATAGCTAAACTACAGCAGTCATTAACAAATCAAAATCAAATGACCGAGAAATGGAGATGGGAGAAATAAGTTAAAAAAAAAAATCCATGAAATGATTTAATTATGAAAAGAATGATAGAGGAGGAGTCATACAATTTATAATTATTCTAACTTTGTTGTTCTTATTTTTTTAAAGCTTGCATTAACATCCTTACAGTATACTCCAAAATTAAGTCATATTTAAGGTAAAATTCTGTTCAAAAGCATATAAATATATTTTGAGAACTTCTATAATAAGTCTCATTCATATTTATTGAGTACTGAGGATGCATTGGTCATCTGTTAGCTCTATTTAAAAAATTATTTTAATGTGCCTTTAAAGAGTAATACAAAGTTATTGGGACAAATTTCAAATATTATGAACAAATAAGAAAAAAGTTAAAATTGCTTCTCCAATACCACTTCTTACTTTGTAGTTTGGTGTATGTTCAGACTCGTTTTCTTTTCTTTTTTGTCATATCAACCTAAAGCTTTTCACCTGTCCTTCCATGTGCTTTTTCAACTTGCTCTGTAAAAACTCATTGGATGAAATCCTCATTTCCAGGACCTCTTTTAGTTCGGTTTCATGAAGCACTGACAAAACTGGGAATAAATTCAAACATAATTGTGTACTATTTTATTCCTAACCATTTTTCTACTTAACATTTTCCTTTAATCCTTTTAAGATGACAGAAAAATCAGTTGAAATAATCTATTTTGAGAGAGTGGGAAAATGAATGTCATTTACAATTGTAGTGATAGTGATTTTGTTATTTCTGAGTGAAATGCATTGTTTGGAAGCTTTTTCTCACTTTTCTAAGAACTCTGTTTTTATAGTCAAAATTAGGATAACAATAGAGTCACTAGTTGCAAATAAGCCCAGTAGCCACCTGGCCTTCTCAGTGATCCAGTGTTGGAATCCATTTTACAGAACTGACCACTGGGTAATTGTAAACCTTCTTTGAACCTGTAGTAATAGGGAATTCACCTTCCAAGGCAATCCTTCCTTTTTCAGAGAAATTAAAAATTTAATTTTTTGGCTTTAAATTTTTTCTTAATTACCTAGTGTTTCCTTACCTAGAACTTTTATCCACTGGGTTTATTTTAAATCCAATAGGTAAAGTTCAAGTATTAGACAAATATAATCCTCTTTTTTTGAGTGACATTTTGACATAATCATCCTCTCTCTCCTGAATATTCATTTTCTCCAACATAAACTTCCCCAGTTACTTCAACACTTCTCTATTTCATATGGTTTCGTATTTCTTCACCAACCTGGTGATTTTCTTCTGGTTATATTTCAATTTGATCAGTTTCTTCTTAAAATATAATGCCCAGAACTGAAGGATAATAGTCCTGATAGGTTTTAAATACTTTCAAATAGAACAAAAATGCCCTTTGCATGTTTTAATTGAAACTCTTAATTTATTATAGAATAATTTTATGATAGAGATTCAAGATTTAGATTTAATACACTTCACACTAAGTGAGTATCTTCCTTTAATGATTCATTTCAGACATTACTTTGTGACAATAGAGTCTTTCTAGTTTAGAAAGAGCCTAAAATGTAGGTAAGGTGATCACATTGAGAGACAGTTTTAAAGGTAAAAACATGTGGCTCCCTATCTTGCTGTCTCATATAGAACCATCTGCTTCTCTTACAACATCAAAGGAGACACTGAAATGTGAGGGTTAGATATTAAGCTGCCAAATGTTTGATGAGTTGCATTTCTTTAATTTCACTGGAAGGAATAAAGTGGGAGTGTGAGAGTTCAGGCTCCAAAGCTGGATTGTAGCAACACACAGCAGAATAAGAGTGGGGAAACTGGTTCTGATAATGTGAGAATTCTAGTGTTAGTGTCTTTTTTCTCATACATCCTGAGATAGCACTTCTCTCTATAAGAAGATAGTGAAATAACACTGATAACGATTGGGCCAGAGACATTGTGGACCAAACAGATAAAAAACCTCAGACCTGAAGTTTATTACTGCAGCCTACGGAGTCTTCACTAATTCATGTTCAACTTGAGTTGCACTTTTCTCTTTCCTTCTACTTTTCAGTAATTTATAGGGAAATATATAGGTGTGAAGGGGGGATGAGGACTAGAGAGAAAGTTCCTGAAGTGCAGGGATTGTATTTTATTCATTGTTCTATCATCAGCATAGTCCAGTGTCTGGCATATATGTAACACTATAATTTCTTTGAAGGTAGCAGTAAGTAAATGCATGAGGGAGGGAGGAGATCAGCATGGTTTGAGGCATGTTGAGTTTGAGCTTCCATCCATGTGAAATTCTCTCTCCTCGTAACTTCCTTAAACTCCCATAATATATATTTTTAGTATTTTTCTCAAGCATTTACCTTAGCTATCTCAGCTTTATAGGTACTTAGTAATTGCCCTTATCCCTTTTACAAGACTATAAATACCTAGGGGTCAGGGTTTATTCTGATTTATGGCTATATGCAATGTAGCGTTTTATAAATAAGTGTCTAGAAAATAGATGACAGATTGAGTATGAAGCTTAGAGATGTTTTACGTCTTTGATTTCTCCATATGTTCCTTAAACTTAGCAGTGCTTTAAGATGATGATTTATTTGGTGTGGTTCACACCAACCTTACTAACAAATTTAGGAAGCAACTTTATAATTTATTTTTAATATGTATGGAAATATGTGTAAGAACTACTCTGCTAATTACGTTTAGTGTCTCATATGCCCTCCTAAAATCTCTGCACAGGTTATTAGTGGGCCTTATTAAACAAATATGTTTTTAAAACCATTTCTTGTTTAAAACTCTGCTCATAATTAGGAGACTTCAGAAAGGAGACAAATATAAACCAAAATGAATTTTGTTTTAATTCCATGTTATGTTATTATCTTTGGAGCTGACCTTATCTTGACACCTGCAGAGAAGCTGGTACTGCCAGATTCTGTTAAACAAGGTGACTTTGATAAAGGCCATTCCTCCCTTCAAGCCTCAAAATTGGCCTGAGAAAAGAAATCATCCAGAAATATGACAAAAAGCTTAGCTTGTAAATCTAATAGACATTTTGTCATGCATGCAAAGTCCATACTGTTGACGACTTCTTCTCAAAGCCTAAAAACAAAATTACTCACTCATTTAGGGATTTAAACTTACAATTTTCATAGTGAGAGGTGATGTCAATTTGAAATCACTTGTTTTGCTTTTCACTATATGCATTTAAATTTTTCAAGTGGTTTGTAAACTAGCAACTTTTACAATTTGGATTGCTGCAGTAGTCTGTAAGTTATGATGTCAATTACGTCAACAACATAAAAACACAGTTATGCCATGGAATGATGTTTTCAGGTGATCCTGGTAATCATGCTTCTACATAGGCCCTCACCTTGCCCTTATTTGAGTGGGAAGAGTCTGGGTGAAGCAGGCAAGGCAAGTTGACCAAGCTGAAATATAGCAACTGGGCTGAGGTTTAGAAAAGTTTCTACCCATGAAGATTACATATTTATCGCATAGAATCATAATATTTAAGAAAGTGAAGATTTTTATTTAAACATTGAAAATATTATATAAATTGGCATGCTTTATTTGGTTTTCAAAAAAAGTGTACTTGTTTTTTTTTCTTTCTACTTTTAGGTTGAGAAGTACATGTGCAAGTTTGTCACATGAGCAAATTTCATGTTGCTGAGGCATGGTGTACTAATGATCTCATTACCCAGGTAGTGAGCATAGTGCTGTATAGGAATGCTTCCAACCCATGTCCCCATTCCACCCTCCTCTCTCAAGGAGTCCCCAGTGGCTATTGTTCTCATCTTTGTGTCCATGTGTATTCTATGTTTAACTTCCACTTGTAAATGAGAACATGCGGTATTAGGTTTTCTGTTCCTGCCTTAGTTAACTTGGGATAATGGCCTCTAGCTGCATTTATGTGGCTGCAAAGTACATGATTTCATGCTTTTTTATGGCTGCATAGTATTCCATGGTGTATATGCACCACATTTTCTTTATTCAATCCATTATTGATGGGCATCTTCCTTGATTCAATGTCTTTGCTATTGTGAATAGTGCTGCAGTAAACATATGTGTGCATGTCTTTTTGGTAGAATGATTTATTTTCCTTTGGGTATATACTCAGTAATGGGATTGCTGGATCTAACAGTGGTTGTTTTAAGTCTTTTGAGAAATCTCCACACTGATTTCTGCAATGGCTGGGTTAATTTACATTCCCATCCACAGTGCATAAATGTTCCCTTTTCTCTGTGACCTCTCCAGCATATGTTGTTTTTTGCCTTTTTAATAATAGGCATTCTTACTGGTATGAGATGGTATCTTGTGGTTTTGATTTGCATTTTTCAAATGATTAGTAATGATGAGCATTTTTTAATATATTTGTTGGCACATGTATGCCTTCTTTTGAGAAGTGTCTGTCCCTCTCCTTTGGTCATTTTTTAATGGGGTTATTTGATTTTTGTTTGTTGAATTAATTTCCTTATAGATTTTGGATATTAGATCTTTTTTGAATGCATAGTTTGTGAATATTTTCTCACATTCTGTAGGTTATCTGTTTACCCTGTTGATAGTTTCTTTTGCTGTGCAAAAGCTCTTCACTTTAATTAGGTCTCACTTGTCAATTTTTGTCTTGTTAAATTGTTTTTGGGGACTTAGTCATAAATTCTTTGCCAAGACTTATGTCCAGAATGTATTTCCTAGGTTTTCTTCTAGGGTTTTTTATTGTTTCAGATCTTACATTAAAGTGTTTTAACCATTTGAGTTAATTTTATATATGGTGAAAGGAAGAAGTCCAGAGTTAAGTAAAAGGCTTACTTCATACTTTCCCTGTGCAGACCTGCAATGAGTTATTTCTCCAAGGAGTCTTGGTCTCTTTCAAGGAGTGGTATAATAGCCATAGAAATGGACCATTCGGATCTCCTTCTGTAGAAAGAATAATTGACTAACAGCACCAAAAGCTGCTTCTGTATCCACCATCAAAGTCATGCAGAGCCTACAGTTCTCATGGCTGCATGCAGCTATAACTGAGCATGGCAAGGCTATAAAGACAGGTTCATTCTGGAAAAACGCAGGACTTTTACATCAGAGCTCTCAGTTGGCCCAGCTGAACTTTTCTCAGTATTGTGCAGCAGCCTGGCACACTTTCTACCTACTCTCTTTTCTTCCCTTCCTTTCTCCTTCCACAGATGTCAGGTTTGCACCTTCATCTGAGGACTCTTTCTACCTTTTTCTTCTTCTTCTCCTAACAAATCTCTTGCACATAGAATCCAGTTTTGGTGTCTGCTTCACAGTAGACTTGAAGTAATACAAATAACAATTACAAACAAAAATCTGGGTGCTAGGGATGCTCATTGCTACTGATGTCCCACTGCTTCTAGGCTCTTTCTATGGCTAGAGCTAAGAGATCTACTTTTCAAAAATTATGAGCTTATATTGCTATTTCCAATTAAAATTTAACACTATAGTTTTATTTCTAAACTTTTTTGTATCTTCTTTCTCTTACACTGAAAATCAAGATTTCTTTTTTTTGAAAATCAAGATTTCTAATAAAATTAAGATATTTACTTATTTGCTTTATTCTATAGTTATATAATACAACTATAATATTTTAAAAATCACAATACCAATAGTACCACTATTGCTAAATATACAGAATTAAATTTAAGACTTCTTTGCAATTATTATTTTCCTCAGAATATATTTCCCTAGAGATCTACAGGGTACTATGTTCAAAAGTTTCCTATAATTCTTTTCTCTGTGCATTAGTGTCAAGATGCTATATATAGATAGGTTCATTTATTTTCATTTGCATTGTTTTAGAGTTTGTCTCTCTTTTTGATTTAATCTAATGTCTGAATATATAAATCATTTAAATAGTTAAAAAGTCAAAATTATACTATATCAAAAAGTATATTTAATATACTTTTTAAAGAATATCAGAGGTATACTTTAAAAAGATTTTATTTCATTCCTTATTTTCTCCATCAGGAGAAAATAGTTAATCATTTGCATTAATTTCTATTTATGCTTCCTGTATTTCTTTTAATAAAATGAAGCAAACTTTATATGTACATATATAGGCATATGTATATGTTTTATAAATATAAATTTTTTATTTCCCTTTCAGTCTTACATGAAACAAAGCCTACTAAATATAATTAATAAAGTGTTCTTAAAAATGCTCCATTATCTTTCTTAGAGACAATCCCTTTTCTTTCATATGGCTGCATACCTCTTTGCTCCTGTATATATGATAATTTATTCAAACCACACTGCTCTCATAATTATCTTTAATAAATAACCTTATGCATAAGTGTTTTGGTTTTGTAAAGTTCAAGGTAGACTCCTAAAAATGGTATGACTTGGCTAATGGGTATATGTATATATAATATTCTTAAACTATTACAAAAATCCCCTCCATAGGGTTTGTATCATTTTGTACTTCCCTTTGTATATATTTGAATGTTTGTAATTCTAATGCTTCATCACTGAGTCTATTATCAAGTTTCTCAGTATTTGGAATCTAGCAGGTGAGAGATAATATCATAGTATAGTAGTATTTTGCAGTTTCCTAATTATGAGATAGATGCTTTTTCCCCATATGTACAGTGATTTTTGCTTTTATTTTTCCACTAACTATCTGTCCTTTTCTTTTGCCCACTTACTAAAAACTGTAATTTTCTTTTGTATTTTTAATTTAGTTGTGTGCCACATAGCAATGTTTTGGTCAGTGATGGACTATATAAATGACAGTGATTTCATAAGATTATAATGGAGCTGAAAAATTCCTAGAGCTTAGTGATGTAAAGTTATAGTGAAGCACATTACCCTTTCTATGTTAAGATCTGTTTAGATACACAAATACTTACCATCCTACAATTGCCTACCGCATTCGGTATAGTAACATGCCCTACAGGTTTGTAGCCTAGGAGCAATAGGCTATACCAAACAGCCTCGCTGTGAAGTAGGCCATGTCATAGGTTTGTGCAGGTATACCCTATGATTTTCACACAATGATGAAATCACCTAATGATGCATTCCTCAGAATATACCCCTATTGTTAAGGGACACATGATTATAGTTATTTTTCTCATTTAATCTCAGGGATATTAGCCCCTTTTTTTCCTAATTAAAACTTTAAAAAAAAAATACCCTGCAAATATAGTCTTGTCATTTACATTTTCATGATTATAGTTATTTTTCTCATTTAATCTCAGGGATATTAGCCCCTTTTCTTCCTAATTAAAACTGTAAAAAAAAAAAAAACCCTGCAAATGTAGTCTTAACTTGTCATTTACATTTTCACATTTTATAATGAAGTCAAATTTATTTATTTTTTATGTGTTTTCATTTTTTACTTTTTTACACTTACAGCTCTAAGCTAAGGCGTTTACTCTTGTGAATAGTGTGAGATATAAATATAATTTAGCTTTTCCCAAATGGCTCTTCAGTTGATCCAACATTATTTATTAAGAAATCAATTTTTTCCCAGTGATTTGTGATAATATGTAATAAAAAACTATCCTAAATTATCTGGGTGTGGCCAATCATATCACAGAAATTCTTAAAAGAGGAGAACCATTCCTAGCTATAGTCAGAGAATGCGATGATGGAGTAAGGGTCAGAGAGATGCTGTGTTGTTGGCTTAAAGATGGAGGAAGACATCCATGAGCCAAGGAATATAGCAGCCTCCAGAGGCTGGAAAGGACAAGGAAATGTGTCCTTCCATAGAGCCTCCAGGAAGAGATGTAGCTGTGGCTAGACCTTCATTTGGTCCAGTGATATGTGTATTGGACTTCTTTATCTACAGAGCTCTATGACAATAAATTTGTGTTGAGGTGTAAGCCCCTAGCTTTGTGGTGATTTATTAGAGCAGCAATAGAAAACCAATACAGTATCCACATATATTTTGAGAATTTTTAGTTTTTCTCCATTGGTTGATGTGTTTGTTCATGTGCAGTACCTTATTATTTTAATGGTAGAGTTTGTGGCATGTTATATGTGACTTAAGTGTGATTTAGTTCTTTAAACCTAAGAGAATATTTTAGTGAAACTAGAATTTATTCTGACAACAATAAACCCTAGTGTAGATTGACTTCATATTATTGACTCATAATGTCATGACCAACGAAAATATTTTGAAGTTAATAATGTGTACCTACAACAGCAAACCTAAGAGAGAAATTGTTTAATATCTGAGCATCAGATATGTAACCTACATCTTTGAGAAATGCTATGGTAGCATATAGTATCATGGAAAGTCAGAGTTTGGTACAGGGGAAAGATACAAATGCCCAGAATTAATAAATTAAATAAATTTAAAATAATTGGACATCTATTCGTCAGATCCTATGCTGAAGATGAAATGGTATATGCCTCATAACCTTTGCTTTTCAGAAGTTCACTGTCCACTGGGGACACAAGTAATTTCAATGCAGTGTGATTAGTAACTAGATGGGGAGGAGGTTGAGAGAAGGCAGTGTCTGTGAATGAATAGACATTGCCAGACAATAGTGGAAAGGGAAGGTGCTGGGGAGAAGGAAAAGTGAAACTTTATGTGTTAAGATGAAGAGATCAGGAGCCCCTGGGGAAAGGAAAAGGTGAAACTTGAAGGGCTAGTTTGCTAGGTTAGTGGATGTGGACTTAAACCTGAAGGCAAAAGGAAGAGAGAATAAGAAGCCCACCAAGAAGATAGCTAAGAGGATAAGAAGGAAACGAAAGTACAACATGTCTCTGACTTCAAGGGAGAGAGAATGGTCAAGAGCGTCACACATTTCAGAAAGGCAAAGTAAACTAAAGAGCATCTATTTATTTATTTAGTCTATTGGCCAAAGCAACAAGAGATCCCTGGAAATCTTGGTGAATAATGACATAATATAGTGGTGGGAAGGGAAGCATAAGAGGCTGAGAAGTAAACAGGAGGTGAGAAAGTGGATTAAAAAGATAAGATAGTCAATGGAATGGAAGTCACAGTCAGAGAGGTTTATTTGTTTATACTGAGAGAAATCGAGGATGTTTTCATGCTTGTTAAATTGAACCAGTAGAAAGCAAGGGGTTGAGGGTAAAGGACAGCAGGCTGGAAGAAACTGCAAAGCCAAGCACCAGTGGGAAGACAGAAGCATCTTCAGTAGGGTGGGGTGGGAATCCTTTCCTCTAGAAGAAACAAAGAGAAGATGGGTAGTTTGTCGTATCTTACATGGCCAAAAATGTGAAGAATTATTTATGTAATGAGTTTCCTTTTCTTTGCAATTAGGATTTGAGGACATGTGCTTAGATTAGGATCTAGCAAATAGTAGGTGTTCAATAAATATTTCTCAAATAAATAAATAAAATGTGGGAGAGGAGAAGATGTTTAGGTAGTAAGTTCTAGACAGTTAAACAAGGTTGGGGGAACATCTCTAGAGAAAAGGAGAACTTCCCGGGACAGGAGAGGATGGTAATCGAAGGCCTGGTTAAGATGAGCACCCCACCCCCATAGGTAAGGAGAAAAACTCTCCTGAGAGGATATTGTGTGATTATTTTCCAGGCTTTTCCCAGGAGCCTCGAGCCTCACAAGCATCTGTGAATGGGACTAAGGCAAGATAGTTGGAAAAAGTGGCAAGCCAGTGAAAAAAGTAATTGCTCTGGAATCCAGGTTGAATTGACAAAGTAAAGATAGGATATTAGACCTTTGTCAGATGGGTAGCTCGTAAAAATTTTTCTCCCATCCTATAAGAAACTTTAACAAATTAGCAAGAAAAAACCAAACAACCCCATCAAAAAGAGGGCAAAAGATAAAAACAGATGCTTCTCAAAAGAAGACATTTATGTGCCTACAAACATACAAAAAAAAGAGGCTTATTATCACTAGTTATTAAAGAAATGCAAATCAAAACAACAATGAGATACCATCACAGGCTGGTTAGAATGGTGATTCTTAAAAAGTCAGGAAACAACGGATGCTGGCGAGGATGTGGAGAAATTGGAAGACCTTTACACTGTTGGTGTAAGTGCAAATTAGTTCAACCATTGTGGAAGACAGTGTGGCGATTCCTCAAGGATGTAGAACAAGAAACACCATTTGACCCAGCAATCACGTTACCAGGTATATACCCAAAGGATTATAAATCATTCTATAAAGACACATGCACATGTATGTTTATTGCAGCACTATTTACGGTACAAAGACTTGGAACTAACCCAAATAGCCCATCAATGCTAGACTGGATGAAGAAAATGTGGCACATATATACCATGGAATACGATGTAGCCATATTAAAGGATGAGTTCATGTCCTTTGCATGGACATGGATGAAGCTTCCAGCTTCATCATTCTCAGCAGACTAACACAGGAACAGAAAACCAAACACCTCACGTTATCACTGATAAATGGGAGTTCAACAATGAGAACACATGAACATAGGGAGGGGAACATCACACACCCGGGCCTGTTGGGGGATGGGGGACAAGGGTAGGGAGAGCATTAGGACAAAGACATAATGCATGCAGGGCTTAAAACTTAGATGACGGCTTGATAGGTGCAACAAACCACCATGGCACATGTATACCTATGTAACAAACCTGCACGTTCTGCACATGTATCCCAGAACTTAAAGTAAAATAATAATAAAAAGTAAAGAGGTACAGACTCTTAGGTTTGAAGATAGCAAAATCAGAGACATTATAGTGGTGGAAAAATTGGAGTAGTGTGAATAATTGAGTGAGATAGTCATGATTATAGCAGGTTGTAATTAGTTTGGAAAAAGCCATTCAAGGTGAGTCAGCTGGTTTAGGGTAGTGATCTGTGGTACCTGTAGTGGAATGGAGGATGGAGGTGAAGACTCTTGGAGATCAAGAGTCTGGCTTTCTGGGACAATATGGGTTGCCACTGATGATGTCATTGGCCAGATGATAACAGGGACTGGGTAGAAAGAATACAGCTGGTGTGGAAGTCTTGAATGAAGTGCTGTATGTGGAGGGGCATGAGGAGGTGGTAATGAGACTGATTGGCTAACAGAAATACTTAGTCCAGTTACAAACATTTGTAGCTTATCTTTAATCTAAAATCCAAAAGTCTGAAATTTCAAGTCTTGGCATATATCTGAAAATAAATGATCTCATGTAACTGACATATAATTAGAAAACATTTCCAGAAATTTAAAACGTTGACACCAATTTGTTCTCTAGTTGCTATTGCTCATTGGGGTCTGAAAAATAATATTAGGAAAAAACATCCTCTGAAAATTGAGTGAAGTATTTTCTTTCTGCACAAAACCAGGGTCAACTGGCTTTTTGTGTGGGTACAAGTTGAAGTTTTAACCCTTTATGCATGAATGTAAGGAACATACAACAAAGACACATTTGCACCCATTGCTAATGGTGAGAGCTTCTTTTAACTGCTCTTTCCAATCAAGTAGGCATCACAAAGTTCAATGCCTTTTATTTTTTCTGAGTCCATTTGAAACATGGTTGATTTGCTTAGTTTGGAAACTGAATTTCTTATATAAGAAAGTGTCCATTTAACAGAAAAAAGAAATCTAGAATGTGTCTGCACCTGGTTGAATTTTTTTAAAGGTTATGGACAAAATCTTGGAAAACATATAATGAAGAATGATTATTTTTCTTAAGGTTTTAGAAAGTGTAAGGGCAAAGGACATAGAAAGAAATATATATATAAGATAGAAAGAAAAATATAAAAGGGGGAGTTTAAGACAAAGAAATATTGAGGACATGAGTAAAATAGAGATGTGTTTGCTGTAATGGAATGGAAATTAAATTTTGTTGAGTGCAAATGGTGGCTTTGATACTTTCTCACCATGAGATATTGAAAAAAAGCTATATAACTTCTTTGAGCCTCACTTTCCTCATCTGTGAAGTAGGTATATAAATACAAATGCATAGGAGTATTGCAAAAATTAAAGCAGATGCCTTTACATAAAGGGCCTAGTGTGGAGTCTGACATATTGGAGATGCTCAGTAGTGGTTTCTTTCCCTCTAGGAATGTTTTATTAAGGTCATCAGAAGGCTACTAGCTCTTCACTGGCATCTAGCTGTCTGTTCATTTTTAATTGTTATTCTGATTTATGTTAAATTGGGTCAATTTTCGGTGACAAAAGACCACAATGATTACATCAGATAGCAAACTGAGGCTCATTCCTTCCTATTTTCAAATGCTGTATATACAACAGCCCTGGCCTGAACCAGCCCCATTCTATCACTGTGCTAGTGATAGGCAAGTGGAGCTTTCTCATTTTGCCAATACCTTGATTAGTCAGCACACATTCCTGTCCAATTTCGTTGGAGATTTGAATTACACATTGTTTGTTAAACTTGACGCTTGGCCAAAGAGGTACTTAATGGCACTTATGAAAGAACTAACGATCAAATGACACAACCTTGCCAAAGCATCTTTATCTTTTTGGTGAGTGATATTTTAAGCCTAGATATGCTTCTGGTTCCTTTGAAGAGCTTGTACTCCACATAGGGCTTGCCTAAAATGACCATGTTTGAAGACTATGAATAATAGCCGTAAAGCTGAGGTTGCTTCATGCTGCTACCTTCCAGCTGAAGGGGAAGGGAGCTTACTTTGAAGTTGGGAATAAGTGCTGGTTATTGATAGCAGGTCTCTGCACAGAGTGTTCCAGGAAAACCCTACTTCAAATTCCATTTCTTAAGGTGTCCGTAAAACACATACTTTTATACTCTGCTATTTTTATTTTATACTTAGAGAATAATCCAATTATATGTTTTTTAAATGTCATAGAGAGAAACAATAATTAAATATGTGATATCATTTGTATTTTTCCTGTTTGGCTTTTTAAAATATATACAGGTATGTGACTATATTAATGATGAGAACACATTTTCAGAAATGCATCACTAGGGGATTTTGTCATTATGAGAACATCATACAGTGCACTTATACAAACCTAGGTGGTATAGCCTACTACACATCTAGGCTATATGGAATAGCCTATTGCTTTTAGGCTACAAACCCATACAGCGTGTTACTGTACTGAACACTGTAGGCAATTGTAATACAATGTAAGAATTTGTATATCTAAACATAGAAAAGGTATAGTTAAAATATAAAAGGTAAAATATGGCACACCTGTGTAGGGCACTTATGAATGGAGCTTACAGGAGAGTGACAGTTGCTCTGGGTGAGACAGTGAGTGAGGAGTGAGTGAGTGTGAAGGCCGACGCCATTACTATATACTACTTTAGACTATAAACACTGTTCACCTGGGCTACACAAAATTTATTCAGTATAAAAATATTTTCCTTTCTCCAAAAATAAATTAGCTTTAGCTTACTGTAACATTTTAACCTTATAAGCTTTTGAATTTTTAAAAAAGATTTAAACTTTTCTATAATAACGCTTAGCTT
The DNA here is from genome assembly GCA_963573385.1 of Cacajao melanocephalus. Lineage (NCBI taxonomy): Eukaryota > Metazoa > Chordata > Mammalia > Primates > Pitheciidae > Cacajao > Cacajao melanocephalus. The sequence goes on along the minus strand of CAUYLG010017982.1, from coordinate 98,657 downwards.
AAAACACAAAAACATGCAGTTGTACAAAAATTCTTTCTTTATATTCTTGTCCTATAGGCTTTCTTCTATTTTTAAACTTTTATCATTTTTTACTTTTTACACTTTACTTATTAAACACTAAAACACAAATGCACACATTAGCCTAGGTCTACCCAGGGTCGGGTCATCAATATCACTGTCTTCCGCCTCCACATCTTGTCTCATTGGAGGTCTGCAGGGGCAGTGACATGCATGGAGCTGTCACCTCCTATGATGACAAGGCCTTCTTCTGGAGACCTCCTGAAAGAACTGCCAGAGGCTGTTTGATGCTTTTTTATAATTAGAAGGAGTACATGCTAAAATAATGATTAAAAAGCATAAAATAGTAAATACATAAACCAATAACATAGTCACTTGTTAGCATTATCAAATATTATATACTGTACATCATTGTATGCACTATACTTTTATACCACTGAGCACAATAGGTTTGTTTACACCAGCATCACCACAAACACATGAGTAATGTATTATGCCACTATATTAGGACAGCTACTATATCACTAAGTGATCGGAATTTTTCAGTCCTATGGGTCCACTGTCATACATGTGCTTCTTTTTCTTTTGTTGAAACAGAGTCTCACTCTCACCAGGCTGGAGTGCAGTAGCATGATCTTAGTTCACTGCAACCACTGACTCCTGGGTTCAAGCAATTCTCCTTCCTCAGCCTCCCAAATATCTGAGACTACAGGAGTGCACCACAACATCCAGCTAATTTTTGTATTTTTAGTAAAGACTAAAACTTCACCATGTTGGCCAAGATGCCTTCAGTCTCTTGACCTTGTGATCTGCCTGCCTTGGACTCCCAAAGTGCTGGGATTACAGGCGTGAGCCACCGCACCTGGCCTGCGGTTCCTTGACCAAAACATCATTATGCCACACATGACTATGTATTAAAACACATGCAGGAGAAAATTCAACTTTAATAATGTTGATGAAGTAGTTTACACACTTTGAAGAAAAAATAGATAAGCAAACAAACATAAATACAAAAATGAATAGGCAAGCACCCCTGATCTCCTAGTTTATAGTCTGGTGAGGGAACAAAGACATGCAGAAACACAAAACAAAATTCAAGAAGAAATATAGCTGAGCTTCATAGGTAGCATTAAAGACAGATGATTAAGTTCTTAATTTCACCTGTGGAAACCAAGGAACATAAGCAGGAAGAGGTGAAATTTAAAAGTTTGATTATATATTGGAGGTCATGAGTCAGATGGGCATGTGATGGTGGGCAGTGAAGAGGGGACAATATTCTAGGTAGAGGGGGAAGAAGTCCAAAGTATATGTGATTTTGAGAATATCAAGTAGGTAAGCAAGACTATGAATAATGAAGGTTAACTGAGACTGAGAAATGGAAGATGAGTACTATATGAATATTAAGATAAGATTGACCTTGCCAGGCGTCATGGCTCATGCCTGTAATCCCAGCACTTATGGGGCCATAACCTAATAAGTTCAGGTATAATTCATGACAGTCTTCTGAAAAAGATGAGACTAAGCTGTATCTTAAAGACTGAGGTGTGCCGGGCATGGTGGCTCATGCCTGTAATCCCAGCACTTTGGGAGGCTGAGGCAGGCAGATTATGAGGTTAGGAGTTCCAGACCATCCTGGCCAATATGGTGAAACCCCATCTCTACTAAAAATACAAAACTTAGCTGGGCATAGTGGCAGGCACCTGTAAGCCCAGCTACTCTGGAGGCTGAGGCAGGATAATTGCTTGAACCCAGGAGGTGTAGCTTGCTGTGAGCTGAGATCGTGCCACTGCACTCCAGCCTGGGCAACAGAGCAAGACTCCAACTCAAAAAAAAAGATTGACCAATCATTTCTAAGGTCTTAATTTCTACATGGCTGGTCTTTTAGGATGACCAGTAGAGGGGCTTTTCTGAGTAGAGAGTGTTAGGGGAAAGCCTCTGTGGTTAAAGAAAATAGGCTTTCTGTACTGCAGATATGTGGGCAGCTGCCGCCACCCACCTTATTTTAAGATAAATTGACATGGAAGTTGCCCTACTTAAAATCCTTGTAAACTTGCTTTTGTGCTTTTATTTTTATTTTAAAGTAATGAACTAGGACATTTTCTAAGTTAAGAATTAATGAGCCACTGTATTTCTTATAAATATACTTTTTAGCTTTACAGCTTTATCTTGATGGTTGGTGAATATAGAGCATGTGTTGTGTGTACCTATATGATATTGTTGGAATGCTGTTGAAATCACATCAATGCCAAATTAGCGTTGTGCTGTACTGTTTTTGAGTGGCCATAGCATGCAGTGCTATCCCTTAGGCCAGCCACAATGTAATCCAAAAAAAGAGTTAACTTTTTGTAATTTTTTAGTCTGCCCAATAATGTGCTAAGAATTTCATATGCAGTGTTGCATTCAAGTCTTCAAGCCCCACAATTATCCTCTGATTTTAAATTGTTATTATAGAATTATTATACATTATTATTATTCACACTTTACAAATGAATAAATTAAAGCATTGACAGGTTGAGTATTTGGCCAATGTCACATAGCTGGTATTAAAACTCAAGTTTTTCTCACTCTAAAACCATGTTCTTAAGTATTATGTAGTGTGAAATTTTATTGTAATTTTTAGATTCAAAGATAGCTACCAGAGGTGATTTTTTTTTCCCCTTACAGCATCATAACCAGTGGTCAGAGCTGGAACTCACTTTGAGGTTGCCGGACTCCAAACGCCAGGCTCTTTACGTGATATGACATAGAAATGCATGGATAGCACAAGAAACAAACCAACCCATAATTCAACAAGCACAAACTATTCAAATACATTTGTTTTATCCTGAGTTCTATCAAGGGATGGACTTAGCTCATAAATAAGCTCTAAGGTAATTATATTCGTCAGTGATACTGTTTATGAATATGATAGTATATGAAAATGATTCATAATCCCCCCATTTTCTATTTAGAAATCATATTCTCAATGATTTCTCTTTTAATCTTGTCTTGCGTTCTTACTGAGAAAGCTTGTAAGGTGAAAACTTGAAAAGCAAATATTTGGTGTAGATATCAGAGATATAAAATACATTTAAAGATTGGGTAATGCATTAGTACATTCCTTACTGGGGATTGTCTGTGTAAATATCGGAATAAGTTAGCAATATGACATCTCAGCTACTCCAGGCATTGGAAAAGCAGCAACATAAAAATGAAGAATAGTAAATCATGTTTAGAGGCTTATAAATTTCACCATTGACATATCACTGTTGTTACATAGAGCTGATTTAAGTGGATAATATTGATCATTGGTGATTATGCCTGTTATTCAAGACCCTAGTCTGTTTATGTTTTAAAAAGATCTCTTGGATAAGATATCCTTAAAGATATATTAATAATAGCTACAACTTAACATAGAGTTTAATATATGCCAGGCACTACTGCAAGCCCTTTTATAATATTAATGTATCGAATCAATTTAAGAACTGTATGAGGTAGGTATTATTATTTCTATTTTAAAAATGAGGAAACTGAAACAGAAATTAGCTTCATCAAAGTCACATATATAGAAGAATGGAGGTGCTAGAATTTTTGGAGGATTCCAAAATAGAGGACACACAGAATCTGGTCCTAGACTACAGGTTCTTAATCATTTTGTGTTTTTCCAGTAAATGATAGTGTGGTTTAAAAAATCAGATTCAAGTTTGACAACTTGTTCAAACCAAACTAAAAAAAATTAAATAATGTCTTGGTTCTTTTTTTTTTTTATGTTTTTTAGTTTTTATTTTAGCAAAATGAAAAGTATGTTTTTTATTTTTCTTTGTATTTTGTCAAAAATTGAGGCACAGAGCATTATATCTCACTGTAACAGAATGACAAGCTTGTTAACCAAAAAATAGCATGTTTTAGAGCTTTTGATTAAGACTTGTTTTTATGGGAGGCTGCAGCAGGAGAATGACTTGTGCCTGAAAGGCAGAGGTTGCAGTGAGCTGAGATCACAACGTTGCACTCCAGCCTGGGTAACAAGAGCAAAACTCCATCTTAGAATAAAAAAAAAAAAAAAAAAAAAAGACTTGTTTTTAAATAGTAGTTGAGTTTCTTACCTAAGTGTAGTCATAGTCATAAAGACAAGTTCAACATCAGCTAAACAGAAAAATTAATGTCACTGGACTTTGAAAATTTTAAAATACTTAATTTATTACATTATTTTATCAATATATAAATTAATTTCATATTTTATTTAACTCTAGTCAGGCTGTAAATATGCATATAGCAACTTTGAACCCTCAAATGAAAAAATGCAGAATATTCTAGGTTAATAAATAAGAAATCTTACTTATTATCTGTTTTTAGGTGGGCACGTATAAAATTTAAAATCAACCAATAGCAAGTTAAAATTAGCTAAGGAATAGGCACTTGAAATGGGTTATTTAACCTATTAGACTGCAATTTATAATGCACAAAAATATAGCTATCAAAGTCATATGTAAACAAATGCAAAATGAAAAATTTACTGTTTCTTGTTGTGTGGATGCAAGGAAAAATTAATCACTTGTTAGGATTCTGGAAAGCATCATTACCTTACATATTATCAACATTGAAAGCATTTATTTCATGCAGAATAGATACATTTTAATAACGCATTAAAACAGCTACTTTCTTCTGACCAATGAAAAGCAGGAGTATTACAGTTTCTTAGTAGTAACTAATTTCCCAGAACTAGTTTGGGAAAGAAGTTTTAAACTCATAATTTCATAACAGAATTAAAAAATAAGCTTATATAATATATAGTTTAAATAATCATTAAAATGTTCTGAATTTTAATTTTTTTGAAATTTAAACTTTTGTATTTTAGTTACATAATGATTACTGTGGAGATTGCTTTCATTTATAGTGATATACACACATACACATACACATCCTTATATGGTACATATATAATCCTTAAGAAACATTTTGTGAGAATAATTGACTATCATGTAAAATAAAAATACCCCATATTTGCTGAAAATTTGAAATTGCTTTGGTAGAATTAGTGCTATAATTTCATTGAATATACTCCATGTAATTTACATATGGAGTCATTTTTTTCATTGTCCTTAATTTAAGATTGTTTTACTATCCAAATAGGAAAGTTGAAATGTAGTTTAAAAATGAGATATTTGGTGAAGTAAAGTAATAAAATATATGTAAATCATGTAGCTATTTCCAAAAATTGATCTTTTCTTATTGTTAAAACAAAGATTAAGAAAAAAATGCTTGTAGGATATGACCTCTACTTGGACATAGCTAATTGAAATGAAATGTTTATATTTCATTGGGAAGAGCTATTTGCATAATGCATCTTTTAGTCCAAATTTGTTTTGCATATTTTAGTCATTTTTCTTTTTCTTGCCTCTTGAGTTTTCTTAAACATCCCTACATACATTTACTTAGCTATAAAGTTACACAATGTGAGCAAAAAGGTAGAAAATTAGTCAGCTATATCCATTTGTGTTTGATCAGGTGTTTTATTTATTTTTGTTCTCATCAAATAACCATTTATTATTCCCTCCTCAAAAAATGAACCATCCTCATGCTTACAATTAAGTATTATATGGTGTTATGTGGAAACTCACTTTGTATTCCCTGCCTCACTTTTAATTTGTGATTTCCTGAAAGAGGTGTAGAGAAGCCTCTTTGACAACCACTCAGTTATGATGACTTTTCTTCTGAACCAGATTTTTCTTTCTTTTCTTCTTCTTCTTTTTTTTTTTAAGTAGCTGAGAAGTTAAATTGTAAACTACCCATCGGCACAGGAATTGTCCTATTATTTTGGTACATTGTCTCTTTTTAGTTCTAAAATAAAAACCACTTTTTACTAAATGGATGTGTGGAATCTATACTATTTAACTGTATCTCATTTTACTTTGATATAGATTAAATCTGTACCACCCCGACAATGCATAGTTAATTTTTAAAAATCAGCAAATACGTGATCTTTGGCAGGGAGATGGCTTGTAACAACCTGAAACGCCCAAAAGTTCTAAGTGAAAATATAAACGTTGCTTTAACAGACATCAGAGAACCATTTACTTCTCAACACTATTTTAGAGGTTCTATAATTAGAAAGCAGGGATAACAACATAATTATATGAGATTGCATATATAATTTAAGTCAGCGTTACAGCTTTTCTGTTCATAATTTTAGGTTACCAAATTACAAAAGATCAACTATTCAGCAGTAGGGATTCTGCCATTCAGTTTTGACAATTTTATATAGATTTTACTATGGTTTTTCATTTTATATTTAATTCACATGGACTAATGAAAATTAAGCAGTGAAATAGTAGATTTTATAAGAGAAGTGGAAACAATTTTTGGTTGAACTGGAAGAGGGGTGAATAGAACATAGAATTTATAATATTTAAAATAAACTCATATCTTTATGTATTTTATTTCTTCTGTTAGGAGAGAAAATATAAATCTGTAATCCTTTGTATCAAACCTGTGAGTATAGATATCTTTTATAATACAGAAGCCTTCTCATTTTATAACAGTAATACAGTACATACATCAGATATTATATAACTCTGGTTGGTTCTGTGGTGACACTCATATTTAAGTACATTAGTCTTTCTGTGGAGATACATATGAGTGTTTACTCTGAGTGTGATATATACAGATACAAATAGGGCCAGGTAGAGTGGTTCACGCCTGTAATCCCAGCACTTTGGAAGGTAGAGGCTGGTGGACTGCTTGAGCCTAGAAGTTTGAGACTAGCCTGGTCTGAACATGAAGAAAACCTGTGTCTACAAAAAAATATAAATCTTACCCAGACCTGGTGCTGTATGCCTGTGGTCCCAGCTACTCAGAAGGTTGAAGGTAGGACGACTGCTTGAGCCCAGGAGGTGGAGGCTGAAGTGAGTAAAGATTCTGCCACTGCACTCCAGCATAGGCAAAAGAGTAGGACCATGTCTCAAACAAACAATCAGCCAGGTATGGTGGCACACACCTTTAGTTCAGCTACTAGGGTGCTGAGGTGGGAGGATCGCTTGAGCTTAGGCGGTGGAGGTTGCAGTGAGCCCAGATCGCACCACTGCACTCCAGCCAGGTGACAGATTGAGACCCCTGTCTCAAAAAACAAACAAACAAACAAACACACACAAATCTAACATTGAGATATTGCTACCAAATATATTCTTTGAAAGGTTATGTGTTTTTTTCTTTTTGTAAATGCCAGTTGTGTGTGTATAGGGCAAAAATGGTAAACAATCAATTTTAGGGGATTTTTCTGTAGCCTTTTAAAGTTTTAAAGTATAAAATATCTTATATACAACAAACTATGCAAATACAAAATTTTACATCATTATCACATCATAGTAAAACTAATTTTCACCTAAATCAAATGTATTGTAGATAAAAATCAAGACATCTAAGTCAGTGAAATTCAGGAAGATCCTAACTAGGTTTTAAGATAATAAGTCCTGGCCTTATATTTTTAAAACATACCAAATATACATGATACTTTATGGATGGTGCCTCAGCTCATACATTTTGGCTGTTCCTAAGACAAAGAAATAGCCAGCTTTCAGGTAAAATAAATCTATTTGTTTTATTCCTGGCCAAAATCATGATGCATATTGGTTGGCACTCCCTTTAAAATATGTAATATTTATCTGTCAAATTGAATTAATCAAACTTGCTATGTGTTGGTCCAGTCATGGGCTTGCATTAGAGATACTCTTTACCTAAGTTGCATTCTCATATAATCCATACAAATGCTGATAACCATACATATGATAACAAGAAACTAGGAAACCAAGAAATAAAGCATTAACAATGTACAGATTCATCAATTTATAAACACATTAAATAAGAGTTTGGAAGAAATTATTCAAACTTCATGGTTCAGAAAGTATTTTTGTGAGATATTCTGAGATTGTTTCAGAGGAATTGAAAAAATCTCCCATTAGTTTTGCACGTTTTACAGTTCAGCAGACTCATCTAATAAATTAAACATTTTTCTGTTTATATGATTTTGCATATATGTATTTATTCTAGCAATTTCCTGTGGGATTCCTAAAGCTCCAACAAATGGAGGAATACTAACAACAGACTACTTGGTAGGAACGCGAGTTACCTATTTTTGTAATGATGGATATCGATTGTCATCCAAGGAACTTACCACAGCTGTATGCCAATCAGATGGAACATGGAGCAATCATAACAAGACCCCTCGCTGTGTTGGTATGTGGATCAAGGGAATTTCATCACTTGTTTTTCTCTTGGTATTTTATATGATCTGATATTTTATGTATTGTAAAACTGTAAAAACCCATCCCTAAACTGAAATGTGATGTCTAAGTCAGAAATAAAAGTTAATTAAGCTGACTTGTACCATGAAGTACTAGAAGACAGTACAAGAACTCAATTATTTTTGGAAACCTCAGAATATTTATGTCAAAAAGGCACTTTTATTTTATATAATAAAATTTTATGTTGTAGAAAGTCTTCCTTTAGCCAACACATGTTTTCAGTACATGGTTCCTTGAGAAAATTTTTAAAGATTGTGTTAATAAAATTATATGTTGTCATGTTCCTCTCTGATTTTTATAAGGATAAGTAATGTTGCAGAAATTATCCATAATTTTAAACTTTCATTGATATTCTTTTGGTTACTTACACTTAGAAAAGTTCCTATTGCTGTTGCTACTACTTCGCTAGGTAAATAAGTTTACATAATGATGACATTAATTCTGGTAAAGATTTGGTAGCAAAAGAAAAAAAAACAGAAAATATTGGTTTAAATAAAGTCTTGAATTTTCTCTGTATTTCAATTATTTCTTCCCATTTAGTACTAACATTTCCACCTAGCTATGATTTCATTTAAAATTAAGATTGTTAAATTGTTTGCAATCTCAGCATAGGTATCTAATATGGCTTCTACTTACCTTAAAAAGTTTTGAATTAGCTAAACTTGATACCATAACTCTTGCATAAAAAGGCCATTCTCATAAAATCCTCAAAATATTATATATTTTAAACTTATAAAGAAATAAGGGAGAAGTAAGCCAACAATTGGGATTCTAAGTAGGAAGAATAATAAGTGCAAGACTGAATTGTGAAACTGTTGAATGTGTTCAAGAAATGCCAGCAGTACCATATAGCTAGGGGAAATGGAAAATATTAACATGCAAAAGAAATAAAGAACAAATGCTAAAGGTCCTTGTATAGTAAATGCATTAGTAAGTGAATTCAGGCAGTGGAGATGTAAAGGATGGAATAGACATAAGATACAGTGACTTGTTCACGCTTGTACCCTTTGGTTTTTGTATAGTCGTTACGTGTCCAAGCATCAATTCCTTTACCCTGGAGCATGGAAGATGGCGAATTGTGAATGGATCCCATTATGAATACAAAACCAAGGTAGTTTTCAGCTGTGACCCTGGTTATCATGGACTAGGTCCTGCTTCCATTGAATGTCTTCCTAATGGTACCTGGAGTTGGAGAAATGAAAGACCATATTGTCAAAGTAAGTATACACTCTGCTCAACTTATTTCATAAGTATGTTTGGCTATTGAATTGTTTGAATCAGTTCCTTTTCTAAACACACTAGACCAATAATTACATGATATTACTAATATGGCCATTTAGTCTAATTACATTTTTAAATTTTCTAACTATGTTTGTATGTATTAGTAAATGTTTTTTTCTAGTACTTAGAAAAGCATGGGCTTTGGATTCAGAAATCTAGTGTTTGATTGGTAGATCTATTATTGACTTTAACAATGAAGTAATGTTTACTTACTACTTGCCAGACACTGCTTTTAGTCCTCTACGTGTTTTATACTCATTTTGAAACAAAAACAGAAACAAAATCTTAGCTCCAGATTTAATCATTGTGTTAAAGTCACAGAGCCTATAAATGGTAGAGAAATGATATTTGACCAAGTAGTCTGACAAAAATCCTTGACTTTTTATCATGTTATGTCATATTTATTTTCTCGGATCCCAAATTCTAAAACTAGAAAATTATAACACTTGTCATATAGAGTTATTGCAAAGATTTAATGGTATGACACAATTGAAATACCAGCTATAACCAGGTCTTCAATAAATGTTATTGAACCAAATTGAACAATTAAGGCATTTTATTTCCATACACCTCTATAATATAAATAGCCAGTGTCTAATATACATGAGCTATGAGAACATAGGATATTCAAGTGAAATACCTTGAAATTCCTTTCTTATATTTATTTATTGCCTATTTTGTTCCATGAAGTATGCTAGGCAAAAATTCAGTCTTTTAATCAGCATTCAACACAACTCTATGGTATATATTGTATAGAGACCCATGATTTGTAAACAAACTAATAAAGAAATCAAAAGTCTACATAGGGTTATTATGATTAAGAAGTTTAACATAGCAGACAAGTATCTTGTGTGTAATAAGTACACAAGTATCTGATATTTTATTTATGAATATTTACAGATTTGAAATGTATTTTTTGAATCTTTATATCAGCATAGAATTTTTTGGTTGCCCTGTGTTCCAAAATAATTAATGAATTAAAGTATTAAAAATAATTTCTAAATTATATCTGATATTGTAAAATATGCCATCATCTGTATTTCTAATATTTGTTTTTTTCTGAGAAAGAGTCTTGTTCTGTCACCCAGGGTGGAGTGGAGTGGCACGATCTCAGCTCACTGCAACCTCTGCCTCCTGGGTTCAAACAATTCTCTTGCCTCAGTCTCTTGAGTAGCTGGGATTACAGGTGCCTGCCACCACGCCTGGCTATTTTTTTTTCTGTATTTTTAGTAAAGATGGGGTTTTACTATGTTGACCAAGCTGGTCTTGAACTCCTGATGGTCTTGAACTCCTGACCTTACGTTATCTGCCCTCTTCATCCTCCCAAAGTGCTGGGATTACAGGCATGATCCACTGCGCACAGCCTGTATTTCGTTTTTTTTTTATTTTTTTTGGATAAAGAGTCTCACTTCAACACCAGGCACCAGGCTGGAGTGCAGTGGCTCGACGTCGGCTTACTGCAACCTCCGCCTGCGGGGTTGAAGCAATTCTCCTGCCTCAGCCTCCCAAGTAGCTGGGACTACAGGCGCGCACCACTACGCCCAGCTACTTTTTTTGTATTTTTAGTAGAGACGGGGTTTCACCATGTTGGCCAGCATGGTCTCGATCTCTTGACCTCGTGATCTGCCCGCCTTGGCCTCCCAAAGTGCTGGGATTACAGGCATGAGCCACTGCACCTGGCCCCGCACAGCCTGTATTTCTAAATTTTTGTACTAGTCCTCCAAGTTTTCTCCCAAGATCTTTCTCTCACTGCAGCCTCCTTGTTCTTCCAGTGTAATTTGTTTTCAACGGGGACGTGGATAGGAATATTTCAAAGAGCTAGGTAATTATTATCTACAGCAGAAACACTCATTTAATCAGACTTTCAATAAATGTTTGTCTGGTTCTATTGTGTTAGATTCTTTATTTTATAAAATAGTTTAAATGAAAAATAAGAGTGGGTTACTGCCTATAGGTAAGAATGAGGAAAAGGCAAGGCATTTAGGAATTGCAATTTGTTGAGAAAAAGAAAAGAATAGTATTTTTTCCAGTCCTCCATTTATTCATCTTTTAAATGGAAATAATCTAAATATTAGAATTAATAATGATATTAGTATATCAATAATATTAATAGCTACCTCAAAATATTTTTGGGGAGGATGAGCTCAAAACCATCAGTACATTTCAAATTTGATGTGCAACTCTTGAAAGTTTGCTAATTGTCTATTTCTCTACCTGACAGCTATCTAAAACTTAAGACTGAAAGCCTAGAGAGTTGTTTTGAGCATTACATAAATGAAAACACTAATAATAGCACCTAATACATAATAAATGCTCAATGAACATAATCTGTTATTGTTTTTATGCTAGATGGTAGTTCATTTGTGGTCTTCAAATTTGAAGAAATCAAAAGAAAAGGGTTCTATATGACCTAGTAATCAAGTTAAATTTATTTTCTTCAATTTTTTAAAACTTTAAAAAAAAACAGGTGAATTATCATTATTTCTAACGGGTCTCATGAAAATAAAATATTTTACATGTAAGACTCAACTGTAGAGTTCTTGCCAAAAATTATGTTGTAATTATTATTTCAATATTGATTTAGATATGAAGAAACTTTGGCTCAGGTGAGTCACAAGGCTTGCCCAAAGTTACTTGATAAGTAAAAAGATTTTGGATTAATGGATTATCCTCTCTTTAAACTTGTGATATTTTTCATCTACTATAACCAGGTTGACTAAGCAAAAAATGCAAAACAACAAGTTGAAGAACAACAACAAAAAAAACCCCAAAACAAACAAACAAACAAAAACCAAACTTCATATTTCTGTCACTTAGTAGGTTCTATGGGAACTTAAAGAGGATAAATTTTACGTTATGTCTTCTCTTTTGTCTATACCTTCACACTCATTCAAACATGTTTTACAAATGTCAATTTCTGTTTTAAATACATCAAATCATAGGAAACTCAAAATGTTAAAAGCATTGTTTTGTTACAAGTGCAGCTTGACTATATTATTAAAGGTATTTATTTATTTATCATTTTAAAGTTATTTCCTGTGGAGAACTACCCACACCTCCAAATGGAAATAAGATTGGAACTCAAACTTCATATGGCTCAACAGCTATCTTCACCTGCGACTTGGGATTCATGCTTGTGGGCTCTGCTGTACGGGAATGCCTTTCCTCAGGTCTTTGGAGTGGATCTGAAACCAGATGCCTAGGTACAGGTTTTTAATTTATTTTTACCAAACTTCCCCCTGCCCCTCACCCTTGAAAGGAGGTGTCCCTTTTCTTCTAATATGAGTTAGTAATTTATATTCATTCAGAAAGGAAGTTAAAAACCAGAAAATACTTATCTTTAAAAATGGCTCGTGATAGAAAACCTACTAAACGATATAATCAACTAGCATTCCTAATGAAATCTAAGAAGAGACACATTTTCTTCTAGGTATGGTAAAAATATAAAGTGAAAAAAATATATATAAACTAATTGCTGAAAATCGTATATCTGCTTACTTAGCTGGATTAATTGCTGTAGCTATTCATTCTAAAGTATAGTCAACTCTCCTTTCATCTATTTGCTTAAGGTAATGATTGAAGAAGATAAACAATGTTTATGTTTAAACACCTTTCTCCCTTTTTATTTCATAAGATTTCAACATGCATAAAACTAATTCCTATTAAAATTAAAAAAATATATTTTTGAACCTTATTTTAGTCAATTAGGCTGTTTTCCCCTTAGAGTTCTCTGAATGTATTATAAAAAATGTTCAGTTAAAAAAACTGAACTAGTTCATTCTTTTTACCCCTTCTCTTTTATTATGAAAATAATATATTTTTGATTAATCTTCTTTTTCAAAGATTTCAAAATTTACTTAAGAAAATAGTCTGATTTATGCTTTATTTTCTCTAAAATGATTTCAAAAAGTGACAGCAAGTATTGAATTAGGTAATAATGCAGATTTTTCTAATGATTATTCACTTATCTGTTGGAAGCAAGGTATGATCTTTTTGCTTACTAATTTAAAAATTGCTGATTATCATGAATATAGTACTGCAAAATTTTTACATTGTTTTTCTCTTTACATGTTACTGTTTAAGAATATGACACATGGCAGAAAAGTCTATACTTACATATTGTGTTGCTAACAAGCTTGAAAATATTAATAGAAATACAATTATTATTTGAAATATCAAAGAGTATAGTTAAAAGTTTTTGTTAAAATGTCTTTTTTCCCCTCCTTAGACACATCTGTTAATAGTTATACTTGAAAGCCCAGCAACAATTTCTTTAGAAGAGCACACATATTTGAATATACTCAGGGAACTTCTGAGCCCCTGGGGTCATTAATGGACCAGGCTCTGGGTATGGGATGGGGTTCCTCTCAGACTAGGGTCTTTTGTCTTTCTCTTTAGATCTCACTTAAAGCAGAGCAGTGAGGATAGGTGTCATGGTGTCTCCCTCTGGACAAGACTGGGCAGATGGATGAGGCCACTTATTTTCTGAAATGACTATTGAATAAAATAAAAAATAGTTAATGGATTAAATGATTATGTATTAATATGTGATTATATAACCAAATAAAAAATATATCTTAATAGTTTGTAAACTGATTTTGGTTGTACTAATTTCAATAACAGATTACTTAGTTTAGTTATGCATTTTTAAGTAAACTTAGTTTACATATGAATTTTCAAATTTTTATATAGTTATATATAACTATATAAATTTTAAAAGTATTTTAAATTTACTTATAGATTTAACAACACAATATAACTATAACTAAATTTTAAAAGTATTTTAAATTTACATATAAATTTGACAATATGATATTTTATGGCTATATGCTCTCATGAACTGTTATTGTACATTATATATTATTTAATATTGTGTAAAATATGTGGTTTTATTCACCTACTTAGACTCTTGATTCTGTTCTCTGGAAAGACAGGGCATAACAGGAATATTTATTAGAAAATATTGCCTCTTAGTCTAAGGAGACAAGATCATCAAAGGTAGAGAATACAGTGTTGATATACAATGAAATGGAAAAGGATGTTGATAGAAGAAAAGTACAGTTGCCAAACAAGCAAATTCTAGAATATTACACTATGACTTGACCTTAGGGATTCATTCCTCTCAACTAGTTCATATAACCCCAGACACTTTTAGCATAGAATGGCTTTGAGAATGTGCTTATCGTTGTTTCTCTAAGTATAGTGTGTTTGTTCCTGATTCCCTACTATTTTATTATAAATTTTTTCAATTAAAGGAATTGACAGTGAACACCCATATGTCTACCACCTAATTCTACAATTAGCATTTTTTTCATATTTGCATATTACATATCTATCCATATTTCCAGGCCTTTATCAATCCATTCATTTATTTTTTGATGTATTTTGAAATAAGTTGTAAACATCAGTATACTTTGTTACTAAATATTTAAGCATGCATACCATTAGCTAGAGTCCAATATTTGTTTAAAGTTTTTTCTTTCGATGCTGGAAAAATTAATATGTAGTGAAGTACATATATCATAAATGCAGTTAGATTAGTTTTGACAAATGTATACATCCGTGCAACTAAACCGTTATAAAGACATATTATATCACCATTATCTCAGAAAGTTTCCTTATGCCCCTTCATGGTCACTGTGCAACTCCTCGTCCATAACCTGAGGCAATAACTATTTTGATATTTTCACCATATATTAGTTTCCCCTGTTTTCGAAATTTATTAAATGGAATTGCGAATTGTGCACTCTTTTGTATAAGGCTTCTTTGGTTCTCTTTTATCTATGCTGTTGTGCATAGCTGTAATTTCTATAATTTGTTCCTTTTATTGATCAATAGGATTCCATTGTACAAATATGCCACACTTCAGCCATTCTCTTTTTGATGGATACAGGGACTCTGTCCAGTTTTAAGCTATTATGAATAAAGCTTCTATGGATGTTCATTTAAGTCTTTTTGTGGACATAAGCATTCATTTTGCTTGAATACTCAGGAATAGAATACATGTGGAAGAGATCTAGATGTCTCCTAGTCTCTCCAGCATGTGGTCCAACTTTTTTGTTCTATCCATTCTGTTGGATGCACAAAGGTATCCTATGGTATTTTAATTTTTTTTTCTTAATGAACACTGATGTTAAGCACAGTTTCATAGGCTTATTGGCTATTTGTAAATTTTTCTTTGTGAAGTGGTAAAGTATCTTATATTAATTTACTTTTGATTATGAATTATAGGCATTCTTTACATATTCTTGTTACAAGGCTGTCATCATTATGTGTTTTATAAGTATTTTCTCTTATTCTGTGACTTTCCTACTCATTTTTTAATGGCATCTTTGACAACCACAAATTTTCAACTTTGTTAAAGTCTATCATTTTTTTGTTTTACTTTCTCTTTCTACTAGCAGCTTTATAATTTTAGCTTTAACTTTTGTATTTTCAATGTATTTTTAATTTGTATTTGTTTTGTAGTATCATTGAGGGGCTTTTTGCTTTCACTTTGTATCTTGCACTATTTGTTGAAAAGATTTCATAATAATTATTGAAATCATATATGTAAATCCTTTAAATTTGTTCATATTTTTCAGAATCATTTTGGATACCATGAGACTTTGCAGTTTCATATACATCTTAAATTAGTTTATTAAACTCTACAAAGAAATCCTGGTGGGATTGAATCCATACATCAGTTTGGGGAGAATTGGCATCTAAAAACATTGAGTCTTCTGATCCATGAATGTAATTTATTTGTTTGGGTCTTCATTTATTTTTATTTTTTTGCAATAGCAACATTTTGTATTTTTGGCATAGAAAGTGCTATTGCTAAATTTATTTCCCAGAATCTTCCACTATTATAAGTAAAAAGTAAAATTGTTCTTTTTAAAAAAATTATTTAGATAGAGTCTTCCTCTGTTGCTCAGGCTGGTCTTGAAATTGTGGCCTCAAATGATCCTCCTGCTTCAGCCTCCCAAAGTGCTGGAATTATAGGCATAAGCCACTGTGCCCAGCTAATTTTGTTTATCTAAATTACATTCTCCAATTGTTTGCTGCTAGTATATAAAATAAAATTATTTAAAATATTTGTCTAGTATTCTATAACCTTTCTAAATTCACTGACTAGTTTTAAGATATTTTAAAAAGATAGCTTTCTACATATAAGTTACCTGAGGATATATAGAATAGCTTCACTATTTTGTTTCTCAACATTGTGCTGTTTTTCTTTTTTTATTAATGTATTAGACTGGATAGGGCCAACAGAACAACGTTACATAAATATGGTAACAGTAGACCTTGTGCTATTCCCTCCATCAAGAGGAAAGCATTACATTTTTACTGGTAAATATAAATATCAGCTGGAGTTTTTTTTTTTTTTAAACGATGTCTTTATTGAGTTGAGAATGTTCCCTTATATTCCTAATTTGTTACCAGTTTTTAATCATGAATAGGCACTGCATTTGCTATATACTTTTTCTGCATCTATTGAAATAATTACATAGATCTTTTATTGTGTCAAAATTACAGTGGTTAATTTTTCATATTTAGCCAAATTTCATTTCTGAATAAATCCCAGATAATCATGATGTATTATCTTTTATATGTCACTAGATAGATTTTCTAAAATTTTGTTAAGAAGGTTTGTATCTCTGTTTATGAAGTACTTTGGTCCTTTATAATTGTTTAAGGACTTTGGTTTTTTTTTTTTTTTTTTAATTCTCTTTTCAGGCTTTATTATTGAGGTTATGGTTACTTCATAAAATCAGTTCAAAGGTGATTTTTTTTTCTTTTCAGTTTTCTAAAAGAATATACATAAGATTTATTTTTCCCCCTTAAAAGCTTGAATTTCCCAGCAAAAAAAAATTTGTGCTTGAGTGTTTTATATGGGAAAGTTTTGGTTTAAGAATTCAAATATTTTAATAGATAAAAACTATTAATATTTTTCTATTTTTTTCTTTTATTAGTTTTGGGGTAAGTTATAATTGTCACAAAGTTGTTTTTCTTCTGAAGTGTTAAAATGTAATGATACACAGCTGTTTTTAGCCTTCCTTATTCTTTTAATTTTGGGATACTTTATAGTGATATAACTTCATTCATTCCTGTTATTGACAATTTTATTCTCTCCTTTTTGGTATTAATAGGGATAGCAAACAGTTTAATAATTTTGTTGCTATTTTTAGAGAAATGATGTTTACCTTAATGTTCTCTATTATTTATAATTATCTTAAATATTTCCTTTTGTCTACTTTGGCTTTATTTTTACTTCTTTATTTTCTCCTTGTTTCTTTTTCTTAACATGGAGTTTTAGGTCACTGAATATATATCTCTATTCCTTCTACTAAAAGCACTGAAACTTATAAATTTCTTCAATAAGTATTGCTTTATCTGTACCTCCAAATTTTGAAATATTTTCTTTTTCACACATTGAGATATTTTATAATTTCTTCTAGACCCAAGTGTTAGTAGACATGTGTCTTTTAATTTCCATAGATTTGTTGTTTTGGTAAATATTTCATAGTTACCTTTATGTCATATAGTTCTAGCTGAATTATTTGTAGCTTGCTTTTAAGTCAACTTTAAGAGTTGACTAATGTTACATATGTATCTAAATATACAAATAAAACAAATCACAGTATTAAAACCATTACTTTATAACCCATTTCAGCGGGTCACTGTGGAATTCCAGAACTGATTGTGAATGGTCAAGTCATTGGAGAAAATTATGGATATAGAGACACAGTTGTATATCAATGTAATCCTGGTTTTCGATTGATTGGTTCTTCAGTGAGGATATGTCAACAGGATCACAATTGGTCTGGTCAGCTCCCATCCTGTGTGCGTAAGTAAGCATGGCGAAAGCAATTAGACACCTCTGGCCTTTGTAATAATAATAAGTTTTTGTTAGGCAAGATAAAGTGAAATGTGTTCAAGAGAAATTCAGTTATATTTTCTCATAAATTCTCATAACAAGAAATTAAATTGAGCTCTTCTCATATTTAATATATATAATACTGATAAATGAATATTCTTATATGGAAGATACATTCATTCTGAACACATTTGTAATTATAAGGATTTAAATTTCTAGAGGCCACTGTGTAGCAGTATCAAGATTTGTTACAATGTGATACTACAGAGCTTTTCATACTGAAAAATATTTTGGATAAATATTTAATAATTATGATGCTATTGTTATGAAATCAAAATTCTATACTGATGAAGCGCAGTAGAGAAAATATTATTGTTAGACGTGACATGAAGAACCTTTGCTCTCATTTCAGGTCCTCTGATGATTATGTGAGCTAATGCAATGTTTAATCTCTCTGAGTCCTAATTCCCTTAAATATAGAGTGAATAGTTGAAGGTGTTTAATTATGGCGTCTTTTAACCTCAAAATGCATTGCATTTTCAAATACAGTAAGAGTACACATACATAATGTATCTATATTTTGCCTGAAAAATTTAAAAATTATTTATGAGGTTGCAAAGGCATATGGATGATATAATGAACCCTGGGGAATTGGGAGAAAAAGTGGGAGGGGAGTGATGGATAAGAGATTATACATTGGGTTCAGTGTACACTGCTCTGGTGATAGGTACACCAAAATCTCAGAAATCACCACTAAAGAACTTATCCATGCAACTAAACACCACCCATTCCCCCAAAACTATTGAAATAATAATTTAAAAAAAGAAAATAAATGAAAGTTTATTTTAGAAAACTATTTCTACTATTTTAAAATTTATACAAAACTCTATGAATATATGTAATTTTAGAATTATTTTAAAAGGATCTCACCAGTTCAGCATATATCCATGTGATCTTTTAGGTTAATTAGATATGAATTCACACATGAAGAATAAAGTATATTTTAAAATAATATCTTTTAATTATAATTTCTTAAATATACCCACTATGCTTTGTGATTTTAATGGATCTCTTCTTATGTGTATATTCTATATTTGGCCATTGTGCATTTATTATGACTGCTATATTATAAAAATAAGAATAGAGCTGAATAATGATAACTCTAGTATATTTTCTTACTCCTCTGAATCCCCAGTAGTATTTAATGTTTCAGATCACAATCAATCCTACTTTGGATCTTAAAATCAACTCTATTTTTCTCCTAATAATTTCCATCTTCAGAAACTGACGTTTATATTAACATTAGTAGTAAATAAGTACTGCAAATATGTTGTAATTATAACAGGATCATAGGATAAAGATTTTGGAGATTTCAGATAAACAGTACATGGGACTTCTAGTATGAGTTCACTGGAAATATTTCATTTAATCTGTGATCAATTGCATCTATACTTATAAATTCAGTCATTATACAGTTTTGATCCAATCCACAGAAATGTATAGAAATTCTAGTTTCATGATATTGATGATAAGATAATAGAACATTTAGTTTCATGGTTATGATACTAGGATAATAGAATATCTAACTAACAATGAAAATCACGTTCTTAAGACACAACCATATACCGCCACACACAAATTGATTAATGATTTAAAGACAGCCATATCCTGCTTGTGTCTGCCCTAGATATGCTCTTTTTCTTGAATATGTATGCTATATTCAAGCATAGCCAATTAATGCCACTGTTTTTCTTGTTGAATAATTGAGACTATAAATAAGAATTGGCCCTTGGGGTAAAACTGGTTTCTTTACTGATAATCTTAAACAAGAATAAGATGCAGTTAAATTTCCAAATGAGTAGGTTTGACATTCACAATACAGCTGAAAAATAATTGCTCTTGGGTCATTTCCTAAGTGCTAAAAGTGACTGTGGTCTTTCCCTGTGCCTAATTATGAAAGACTATTACTGAAGATGCTCTGATTAATAAAGTGAGATAATGTAATAAAACAGTTCATAGAAATAGAGTGTTTGGGGAAAGCCAACACTACATAAAATTTATAGTAGTACACAGCATTAAAAGTACCTAAATAATTTATCTAATTAAGAAAATTATTTCCAGGAAAAATTATGTTCTCAAATATCAATGATGAAGAAAAAAAAACAAGTAAAATTGATTGGTTTAGAGAATATTTTGAGAATGTATCTCAAAATATTAATGAAAATTATAATGCAGCATTTGTGTATCATTTTTTATTTTCTACATTGTGTAATCACATTAAGCACACATTTACTTATCAATCTATTTTTCATGCAAATTGGTTGTATAAATATTAAAAGAACTATTTCAAACTTAAGTGCAAAAAACTACCTTTAAGTATCCTCAGTTCTTAACTAGGCAAGGAAAACTGGTTCAGTTTTGTTCTTTTCTACTTTTTAACTTTTTTTTTAAGCACAGGGCCTCATTCTGTCATCTAGTCTGGAGTGCAGTGGCATGACCACAGCTCTTTACAAGCTCTTAACTCCTCTCCTCAAGCAATCTTCCCGTCCTGGCCTCCCAAAGCACTGAGATTATAGGCATGAGTCACCACACCAGACCAGTTTTGTTTTTTTCTGCTGTTTACTATTGACATGAAATTTAATTATTCCCCAGATTTCTTTGAATTTCAATACAATGCTCTCTGCCTCCCCAAAAATGTAGAGAGAAAGGGTGAAATAAGTACCATGAAACTTTAAATATCTATGTACCACTTGCATAAAATTATTATAATTTTAAATAATTATCTATTTACTAATATAATATGACTGTTAGACTATTTTTACATTCTACTTTGTTCCTTTACATTAGTAAATGTACTTTCCATATGTGTCCAGATAGAAAGTAGTCTTCTTTCTCCTTTGTTTGAAATGATTAAGTATAATCAATAATGCAATAACTAATAACTAAATTTTTGTGTGTGTTTCCTTCCCTGTCCTCCCCCCACATCACATTAGCTGTTAGTTGTGGTCACCCTGGTAGTCCAATTTATGGAAGAACAAGTGGAAATGGGTTCAACTTTAATGATGTGGTAACATTCTCATGCAATATTGGGTATCTTATGCAAGGGCCAACAAAGGCACAGTGCCAGGCAAACAGACAGTGGAGCCATCCGCCACCTGTGTGCAAAGGTAAATGTCTAACTATATTCCCATTAGGTGCATGATGATAATGTTCACATAAACATCAATGACGCATTTAAAACAGCTTGAGCAGAATAGTAAAAAGTTTTTATCTAAAAACAAAAAGCTTTAATACTGATGTCATCTCATTAACAATGCTTTCCTTTTTCTAAATTTTTAACTTATATTTTTCAAAGTTAAAAGTGATATAATTAATTTCTAACTCTCTTATCTGTACTTATTTTGTGACTGCATATAAGAAGTCATTGAGATTATTTTGACTTGCAATTTGCTTCATAATTAGTAGAACTTATCTTTGGCATTTATTTTCTTTGCATTTTTTTCAAAAACTCTGTGTGGGCCTGGATTGCCATTACACCTGTATTGAGGCGTTATTCATTGTTTTATTTATAGACATAGATCAAGGAGAACTCTTAGATGTTGCTCCATTTTGCAAAGAAGTATATTTCATATTGTCTGAAAAGAAAACAACCAAATTATCAATTTTTGCACGTTTTTTCCTATAGTTCAACTACAGCTTAAAAGATATTTATTTTTAATTAATCCTCAGCACAATACTTGTTGCTATTTTTCCTAAATGTTGCCAAAATTTTTTTCTTTTTTCTGTATTTTCTACCGCACAGATTTCATTCCATTTTCTAGACAATCCATGGGATTAACTTTATTCTTGGAATCTGGTTGTTTGAATAAATTTACCTTTGAAACTAAATATGTAATTTTCTAATACAAATCTATATAGGTCTATGTATATTATTCCAAATATATCTTTCAAAATTTGTCACTTGTTTAGTGGTCAACTGTTCTGATCCTGGAATTCCAGCCAATTCTAAAAGAGAAAGTAAAATAGAACATGGAAATTTTACTTATGGCACTGTGGTATTCTATGACTGCAATCCTGGATATTTTTTATTTGGATCTTCAGTTTTGATATGTCAGCCAAATGGACAATGGGACAAACCTTTACCAGAATGTATCAGTAAGTAGATAATTTGAATTGTTTCTTGAGAATATGTCATGAAAACAATATGGATGTTTATTGTCTTTATGAAACTACCTAAAGATATGTATCATAGAGAAGCATGTTGATCGTATTGCTCTACCGTTTTGAAACTATAGTTTCCAATATGTTGCCAACTCTTTGTCCAAATGTAATTTTATTAAAATTAATGTGATAAATATTTATAATTCTTTGATTTTCCACTTTGGAGCAGATAAAATATGAAAAGTACCTTTCCTATTCTATAATATTATCATCTGTGAAAGTCAACTACAATTTATTTTGTACTAATATTTAATATTTCCATTTAAGGCAAAATTAGTCTTAAACAGCCATTGTAGATTCAGATTACTTGAAGATATACACAAAGGGGTTACTTAAAACTTAATGATCTTAAATATTTGTCATATAGAGACACATGTACTTATTGATGCAATAATTGTTAATACACATTATCCTAGTCAGTGAATATCTAAAAAGTGCATTTTGTTATATGGTATGTTAGGAGTTGTAAAATGTACATAAAATAAATTACAGCTCAGATGCTTACAAGTAACACACGTAGTGAGAAAAATAATTTAAAAAGAATAAATCAAACTTTTGTGAAGGCATACAGGAATGAACATGAATTCTAGCAATTCAGTCAGTTGATAGATCTCAAATTAAGCTAGATCTCAAATAGTTGGTGAATCTTGGACTTGACAGGGAAGAGAACAATTTCATAGACGGAATGAATAGTTTGTGATGAAATCATTAATTTCAGCAAGCAATTTTTGGTTATATTAAATTGCTAAATCATAAAATTATTTTATGATCATGTTTAATTTAGAATATTTTTATGTTCATGGGGTGGACTTTTATGAATATTTTGTGACAACTTTCATGCATTAATGAGAAACAACACTTTTTGCTGTGTCTGTAAAATTTCAGATTCTATTCATATAGTTCAGAATAGTGGTCTGCTAATTAAAATTCCTTTGACTTATTTGTGTTCACTGGTCTAATTGCTTGAATAATTTACTTATTCTTGTGTAGCTATCACATTAAAGTTAAACATCTTTTTATAGGACATATAAACCTGAAGTTCTTCAAGTGTTCTGAGCTCTCATCTCTTTTTTTTGCCTCATCATTTCTCATAGCTCTCCTTGGTAGAGTATTAAGTACTGAAAGGTTTTATTAAGTTTTTGTGTCCTTATGTGCTGCTTTATACTCTAGAGATATGTGCAACTCAGTATTTTTCTGAGTGCAAGTAACAGGAGACACACATTAAATTCTGAAACTACCTGTTGCTCATAAAGAATATTGTATAATGTATTAACTTTTGATTCTGCTATGCCTAGCAGTGTTTTAGTTTAGAAGCCACTAAGTATTGTCTTTGTACAGCATAATTTATTCATTTCTGACTTGAAATGTAATTATTCTAGGCTATATATTAAATTGTGAATCACAGGTCAATCTTTATTTCATCTCTTGAACCCTCAAAGTTCTTTTCATGTAATTTCTATATGGCTTCATTTTGAATTCACATGGTGTCCTACGTCTTTACTTAGCAAATCCACATTAATCTTCTTAACTTGTACATATTTTACCAGGCACAAATACTCATGGACATATGTATATGGACACACTCATCACCCCACACATACAGATTTATCATAATTAATCAATTTTAATGCTTACTTAGCTTACAATGTTGTTGTTGAACTCATCCTCAGAATGCGTAAGTTAACAGAATAGCTCCTATAGCTGAAAACTCCATTTTATTTTTTAAAAACCCCCTTTAACATAGATGTTTGATTTCTGGAGGTTTTAGATGTTTGAGCAGAAAATTTACTTCTGATCTATATTATAAACAAGCTGGTATAGATTGTTCGATAGGAGATATAAAAAAATTTTATATTCAATAATTATGTATTGTAGTGATTGACTGTGGACACCCTGGCGTTCCTCCTAATGCAGTCCTGTCTGGCGAGAAGTATACTTTTGGGTCTACTGTTCACTATTCCTGCACAGGAAAGCGTTCCCTTCTAGGCCGATCATCAAGAACCTGTCAATTGAATGGCCATTGGAGTGGATCACGACCTCATTGTTCAGGTACCACTTGGAAAATTGGACAATGTGTGCTGAAAATTTCATTATTGTTAGTAGTAGTAGTAACATATACACAAACAATCTAAAGATATAAAATATAATTCTCCCTGAAAATCTCATAAGAAAAGCTGAAACACTGCTTATACATGACTGGAATATGTGTAAGTCAATATAAATGCAGGGTCCTGATGTTGTAGATTATAATTACAAGTATGTGTTTTGACCTGTGTTGCTAATTTAAAGAATTTATGGTTTTAGGATGCTAAACTGTATGAAGCGTTTTTTTCATGAAAATGGTGAAACTATTCAAGCTCAAGTATCTATCCCATTTTAGCAGATACCACATATAATTTTCCCCAGAAGGCAATATTGTATCAGTGATTTTCTGTCAGAGTTCACTTCTGTTTAACTTTCTAAGCAATTGATTACTATAATGATATAATTTTAAAATAAGTCCAAAATTTTAAAATAAAGTCCAAAAAGTTTTAAATTGAACTAATCTAATTAGTTTTATTAAATACATTTATCTATCCTAATCATAACTGACTTTTAGTGCCTGAATCCTTATAACCCCAATAGAGTTATCTTTGCATAAGGAAATAGTAAGGATATTTCAGTTAATAATTTGTTTACACAGTATTTGATGAATCTTTTTTGAGATAAATGTTTACGTTACCAGGTTTTTTTCAAAAATATCACTTATGTTTTAGATTCATGATGGCTCCCTAGTTGATACTATTTATTTTTACCCATCAACCAGGTATTGTGCATATTTTTCTGCTTCTTCTTTATATTTATATATTGGCCATTGCCTTTGCATTATTTTATCTCTGTGGAGATCATTCTGATGACTTATTAGGAGTTGTTTTATGTTATTTTCACTTTAGAATTAAAAGTGGTGAAATGGTAAATTAACCCCAAATCTTTTAATTAGTGGTTAATCCCTATGAAATGACTGCCTGGAACTTTAAATTTAATCTACAGATTTAGAAAAACTATCATTTTTAAATGTAACCATAAAACTAATTTTATGAGAATTAAAGTCTTATCTTGGAGTGATTCATAGTAAATTAACTCTCAGATAACTGATTATACACGTAAACACACAGACTCACTCCTCCCAAACCACAATGTATTAGGAAACTGCAACTAAATTGAGAAATAAAATTGTACACAGATATTTAAAAGTGAAATGCTGATTTTAAAATTTTGTGTGGTTATTAATTTTATATCAAAAGAAAATAAGGAGATATAATGAAGGATTTCAAATATACAAGGCAGATAAAAAAGGCAAATGGAAAGAACATTTTCAATGCTTATGTAGTCAGCCCTTCTCTCTCTCTCAATATATATATTAACACTATGGCAATTTTTATTAGGATTATTTAAGAAATGATAAAATGACTAGATAAAGACTAAGTAAATTTTTAACACTAAAATAAAAAGATAAATGCCTAGTCATGAGCAAAATTCTTAGCAGAAACTTAAGTAAGAATTTCTAAATTTTGACCATTTATATTTTATTTTTATGTTTTCATATATGAGGAATATGCAATTCATTCATCTTTGATCATTGGGCATTGGTAGAGAAAATAAGAGGGAGAAATCCTAGACTATCAGAACTGTATAATAATATTTACATGTCCTAACAAACCACAGTTCTACTTTAACAAAAACAACAAAAAGATGATCAGTAATCAGAAAATTCAGAAAAGGAAAAATACGAATTGCTGAATTCAGCTTTTTAAATTTTAGTTTTGTAAGTTTGTTGTCATTTAATAGTACTGTCAGTTATAAATTTTCCATTAGCTTGGTTATTAACTGGATTTTGGAAAAACATGAAATATCTTTAACCTGTTTAATGTCTCCAAATTCACTGATATAGAAAATAACACTATACTCTGCAACTCTTTTTGTTTTCATTTACACTTTTCTTTTTATGACTGGAGTCAGATAAGAAATATGAATTACAGTTTTACTCAATGTGTACTACAACACAACATACACAAAAACAAATGCCTACCAGGCCCTTGGCAGCCTACCAGATAAACTTAATAAATGTTTATTGGAATTGGTTAACTTGAATTGTACTGCATTGCAGGTGATGCTACTGGGACATGTGGTGATCCAGGTACTCCCGGCCATGGCTCTAGACAGGAAAGCGATTTCAGAACTAAAAGTACTATACGTTTTGCTTGTGATACTGGTTATATCCTTCATGGCTCAGAGGAAAGAACATGTTTAGCTAATGGCAGTTGGACTGGAAGGCAGCCAGAGTGCAAAGGTAATCTCAAGCAGAAATTAAATATGTTGGAACTACTGGATTTTAGTGTGTATCTAAATCCAAATGAGTATTACTAGGAAAATTACTCTTACTAGTTTCCTCTGCCTGCAGCTATAGAATAAAAGTCATATTCCTGTATACTGACAACATCTCCTAAGAGAACTGTGACTGGTAATTAAAAAACCCTATTTCTCACATATATGCAAACATTGTTTACAACATAGCAAATATTTAGATTTAAAAAGTAATATATATATATATATGTGTATGTTAAAAAGATTTATTTTTTCCTCTTTACAGTAGTCCCTCCCTTATTCATGAGAGATATGTTCCAAGAATTTTCGTGGGTGCCTGAAACCACAGATACTACACAACACTGTAATTCTATGATTTTTCACACATACCTGTGACAAAGTGTTATGTATAAATTAGGCATATTAGGAGATTAACAACTAAAATAGTAAAATGGAAAAATTATAGCAATATACTAGAATAAAAGTTATGTGAATATGGCCTCTAACTCAAAATATCTTGTTGACCGTACTTACCCTTCTTCTTGTGATCTTTTACTCTAATAACCAAGGAAGATATTAAGTGACTGACTGATGGATAGCATATACAGTGTGGGTACCCTGGACAAGGGATGATTCATTTTCCATGTGGGATGCCATGATATTTCATAATGCTACTCAGAACTTAACATGTGTAGGTTATTTCTGGAATTTTCTGTGTAATATTTTTAGACCATGATTGACCATGGCTAAGTGAAACTGTGGAAAGGAGAATAGTGGACAAAGGGAGACTAGTGTGTCTATATTGTAGAGACAAGAGAACAAAATAGATTGTTCTTACAGTAACATTACCTCAATATCTGTCTTAGCTTCCAGTTTATAGAAATGGAAAAATATAGGAAGATACATAAGTATGATTAAGATTTTTAATTATAGAGTACAATTGTTAGTTACTAGAATTCGTAACATTTAGGGTGTTTGAGTAAAATTTTTATTGTTCTGACTCAGAGTTAACATAATTAAATCTTACAATAGAGCCAGTTGTGGTTCACGCCTTTAATCCTAACAATTTGGGACACTGAGGTAGGAGGATGACTTGAGGCCAGGAGTATGAACTAGCCTGGGTAGGACCCAGCCTGACACAACATCTCTACAAAAAGTTTTAAAACCAAAATAGACCAATGGGACCTAATTAAACTCTAGAGTTTCTGTACAGCAAAATAAACAATCATCAGAGTGAACCAGCAACCAACAGAATGGGAAAAAATTTTTGCAATCTACCCATTGGACAAAGGGCTAATATCCAGAATCTATGAAGAACTAAAACAGATTTACAAGAAAAAAATAAACAAACCCATTCAAAATGCATGAAGGACATGAGCAGACACAAGAAGACATACGTGAGGCCAACAAACATGAAAAAGTGCTCATCCTCACAGTTCATTATTGAAATGCATGTCAAAATCACATTGAGATACCATCTCACATTAGAATGGTGATCATTAAAAAATCTGGAGACAATAGATGCTGGAGAGGTTGTGGAGAAATAGGAACACTTTTATACTGTTGGTGGGAGTGTAATTAGTTCAACCATTGTGGAAGACAATATGGCGATGTCTAAGGACCTAGAAATAGAAATTTCATTTGACCCAGCAATCCTATTACTGGGTATATATCCAAGGAATTCTAAATCGTTCTATTATAAAGACATATGACCATGTATGTTCATTGCGGCACTGTTTACAATAGCAAAGAGCTGAAACCAACCCAAATGCCCATGAATGATAGACTGGACAAAGAAAATGTGGCACATATACACCATGGAATACTATGCAGCCATAAAAAAAGGATGAGTTTGTGTCCTTTGTGGGGACATGGATGAATCTGGAAATCATCATTCTCAGTAAACCGACACAAGAACAGAAAATCAAACACTGTATGTTCTCACTCATAGGTGGGTGTTGAACAATGAGAACACTTGGACACTGGGAAGGGAGCATCACACACTGGAGTCTGTTGGGGGGGACAAGGGGAGGGACAGAGGGGGGTAGGGAAGTTGAGGAGGGCTAACATGGGGAGAAATGCCAGATATAGGTGATGGAACGAAAGAGGCAGCAAACCACATTGCCATGTATGTACCTATGTAACAATCCTGCATGATCTGCACATGTACTCCAGAACCTAAAGTACAATTAAAAATACATATATATAAAGAAAATTTTATAGATTAGCCAGGTGTGGTAGTATATGCCTGTAGTCCTAGCTACTCTGGTTGCCAGGGCAGGAGAATCACTGAGTGCAGGAAGTAGAGGCTAATGTGAACCATGATTACGCCTTTGCACTCTAGCCTAGGTGATAGAGTGAGACCCTGTCTTAAAAAAAAAAAAATGAAGAAAAAAAGGAAAAGTTTACAATATTTTACAAAATACTGTACAAAATTTGCTAGTAAATAAAATGTTGCTAGAAAATTATCTTATTGAATTAAATTATTCTTTCCTGATAATTTTATTGCAAAAATTAAACTTGCAAAATATTTTTAAACTTACTTGACATTGTACCATATGTATTGGTTTTGTAAATAGAAGACAATTCCCAATCAAACTTGCCTGAGAGTTTTTTGATTATGTTATAGAAATATTCTTATGTTTAATAATTACATTCTAGAAAAGATAGTTATCATTTTTAAACTCAGTCAGTTTTAATAATCTTAAGAAACAGTTGCAACTTAGTTGATATAGGGAAAGGAGTTGGAAAAGATAATGCTGAGTAAAATAAAATAAGGCAGACTAAATTATTTTTTAAACTTATTTTCCAAAGTCAAGGTCTCTTTAATGATGTTGTGGGCATCACTATACATGCAACATTATGTGGGTGACATCTAAGTCAGTCCTTTGTTCAGCTGACCTACAACATATTTTACAGATGAAGTGCAGACTGGTCCTGATATTGCTTTGTTAGCATCCATATTACATATAAATGGAGAACTATGATAGCAAATATAATAGAATTAATATTTTTCTCATATATGAAGCTCATACAAATCACCTGTAAAAACAGACTAGTAGATGAATGTCCAAAGGATATGAACAGAAATAAAAATTAAAAAAAAAACTGCAACTTATAGAAAGAATCCAACAGAACTACTAATAAAAAGTTATGATTAAACATTAAGGTATCATTTTTCACCTATTTTAATTATGGTAGTATGAAATTTTTGTGTGTGGGCACAGCAAAACTAGAACTTTAAAACATTCAAAGATGATTTTTATTTTTATATTTTGAAAGCAATTTGACAAAAAATGCTCTCAAAATGATAATGAGTAGAATGATAAATATTCATAGAATATATCTGTAGCTGAGTTTCCAAATTCTGTGGAATTTTTCCAAGGAAAATAGTAATATTAAAGAGAACATACAATCATGACAATGCAATTTTTATTTCTGTTTATAACCAGCAATAATTTGGAAAAATCTTACACTAGGAAAAGTATTGCTTAAGCAATTTTATTATTACATAATCTAATAGTGTATAGTCAATAAAATATTACAATATAGGCTACAAAGTAATATGAGAAAATGTACATTATGTAAAACTTAGAAATAAGATTTAATTATGTACTCTATTTAGAACCATGGGAAATGATACTCATTTAAGAAAAAGTATGAAAGGAAATACACAAAAACAATACTAGGACAGAGTTCTGATATTATTGGTATTTTTACTCTTTAGTCCAAAAGTTTTTATATTGTTGTTATATTATTTTAATAATTTATAATAAAACATAAAAGATTTCTCAGAATGTGAAGGATAAAGCACATGTAAAAATAAAAATGTTAAATAATGTGTTAAATTACTTCATTTAATTAATAGAGACTCAAATTTGAAGAATGTAATATTTTTGAAAAAATGAGATTCTTTTAAATGATGGCAAGTGGTGTTACAGAGGAGATGTGAACACAAGCAAAGCCTTATGCTATCAGTACAAGTGTGTATTGTTATAATATCTTGAGTGGTTCTATGGCAATATATTGCAAACAATTTAAATGTTTAATATTTTAGGTATATTGATACTTTTTTAACATATTTATGGGACACATGATATTTTGTTACATGCATAAATGTTTAATGATCAAATGAGAATATTTATGACATCCATCACAACAAGTATTTATTATTTCTATGTGTTGATCATATTTCAGGTCCTTACTTCTAGCTATTTTGAAATGTACAATACGTTGTTGTTAATTATAATCACCTTACTCAAAAAATGATCCAGAAATTATTTTAGATATTGATCTTAAAAATAGAACTAATATATAGAGTCGTATATATAAATTAGAGTATATTACATCCAAAAATCATAGAAAAATAAAACCAAACCAAACTAAAGTTTATCAACAGGGAATTGGTTAGGTAAATTATGAACTGTATGGAAAACCATAGAGTTACTAAACTTTATGATAGAGAAATACCTTAATTCTAATTTTAAGTAAGAAAAATAGAATTATTAAAGAGTAGTGAAATTAATATTTCACTGTTGTATACTCTGTACCTAGCACAATGCCTAGAATGAATATTGAAATAGACATATTTATATTAACATATAATCATATATACATATATGCATATATAAATATTTTATCAGGTTCTATTTCTCAGTGGTGAACTTATAAGCAATCTTTACTTTCTTCTTTATACTTTTATTTTCTTGTCATTTTAGAAATGGCTACTTATTACTTTGATACAAGGAAACAAATGGTAGAGTGATTTTAAAAGAAGATTTCTCTCTAGCAACAAAAGAAAGGCAAACGTATAAAATATATCACAAAAATATTCAATTTACAAAAATATATTCTGTTTCAACTTATTTCCTAGCCTGAATATGATTCAATGCTTTTATTATATGCTATCAGCATCATTCCTAGAAATTTGTACTAGGCGCCCAATGTCACTAGGTTTGTGACATTGGGCAAGTTAGTTACTTAATCTTTCTGTGCCTCAGTTTCCTACTAAGAAATGGTGGCGATGTTAACACTAACTCAGAGAATTTTTGTGAGGAGTAAATAATTTTGGAAAAGTTGTAGCTGTGATATAGTAAGTGCTTAATGAATCTAAAAAATGTGTAACTCTCATTTTTATTAGATTTTGTCAGTTGACTGCTGAGAAATGATTCTTGTGAGAAGAGATGACTTGGTTGACTAGTACTAAATGTAAATACAGGTTTATTCACAGGCAGCAATAAACCCTTTTTTTCCTAGATGTCAATATTGCAGAGGAAAGTAGTTGCTTTTCCCCTTAATTGTATCTACCAAGCTTTAAGCCTATACTCATGATAGATGACACACTTACCTTGTTTCATTTTAAGTTAATTTTACTTGTGTTTAGTTCAAATGAAATGGTTGGATAGGAGAAATTTGTGTATTAAGTGTGGGGGAATTAAAGTCAAGAGAACAAAAGCAACAGTATTATTAGGCCATATCTTGAAACCACCTAAGGAAATTCTTGATTTTTATTGTACATAAATTTTACTGAGCCTAGGTCTCTCTTTCAAAATACAAATTACGTGACATTTTAAAATGAGGATGACATTATCTCAAATCCTTCTTGCATTGAGTCAAGCTATGGATCTTACTATATAACAAATAAATATGACCAAAGTTTTATTTTAGGCAGGCACTAATGCATTTAGAAGAAAGTAATTATGCTTAACAACAAAGTAAAAATTTCTGGTATGCCATAGGTTCTGCTTAAAATATTATGTATAGTTTGATTTTTATGTATATGTGTAAAATGAGTAAGGTTCTTGCCTACACATGCATACACACACACACACACACACACACACACACACACACACACACACACAGAGCAGTTATAAAATGACAGGCAAAAGGAAATATTTAAGATGCAGCAAGGAATGTAGATGGCATTTTCTCAAATCACAATCATATTTCATATTCATAAAAGCCTTCACTTCCGTAACGTACTAAAATGCCTTCTGATATTACAATAAAATCCAGCGTTATGTCTGATATATTATTGTTTTTAAGACAGATAGTTTAAAAATTGACATATCATTGGTGGCAAATAGGCATAATATATAATAGTTAATTATAAAAAGACATTCGTGTTTGTAACTTTTGTTTAGAATATATTGAAAAAATATATAGGTAATCTTGAGTATATTACCAAGATTTAATTACTTTGTTTTACTCAGGTTAGTTTTGATACTCTTTGGTCTAGAAACAGAATTTATAGATTTTAATACAAAAGTTATATATTTATATTTTTAAAAATGCATAAATGCTTGTAATATTTAAATTGTATGTCTGTCTTTTCTGAAATATAAATGTAACAAATCTCTATTGCATCTCATCACTCATTGTTATATATCTTCCAAGTTTACGTGAGTTGCTTTTTAGGCAGAGATTCTTATAATCCTTCTCTAAAAGTTTTTATGATACATGAAGGTAATTTAGTACTCTTTGAATAATTACTTTAGTCTGCAGAGTTTTTACTGAAGCTGGTAAAAAAGGTCTTAAGAAAATGTTATAATTTGCATCCCAGTAATTAAGCTAATAAAGTCAACATACATTCATCTTGAATTTCAACTACCTAGATACTTTACTGCTTATTTTAGATGTTTGTATTGCTTCTTTGAATAACTTGAAAGTGTCATCTAGTCATTAGGATTTTTGGGAAGGATTTCTAATTGCATTATTTTTACATGTACTCTTAAACTTTGTTTTATAGCTGTACAGTGTGGTAACCCAGGAACATCAGCCAATGGGAAAGTCTTCCGAATTGATGGCACAACATTTTCTAGTTCAGTTATTTATTCCTGCATGGAAGGATACATCCTTTCTGGACCTTCAGTTAGACAGTGTACAGCCAATGGAACATGGTCTGGAACTTTGCCTAACTGTACAAGTAAGTATTTTCTCAATATTTAAAAATCATTAGTTACATGAAAGCATGAGTATATAAATATGTGTTTTGTAATTAATAAAATAATGCAAAGTTTTAAATATTGGTACTGTCTTTCAGAATAAAGGATGGTAGTAGTTCCTATGGTTAGAGTGTACACTAATGACTTTAAGAATCAGTTGGCTTATCAAGGTACTATATTAACTGGCGGAGGAAGGAGAGATCAGAGGAAGTCAGTCCTAATAAATGTAATTTAACAAACTTTTAAGAACAATGATGACTTATAGCTGCAATTAAAATTAAAAATAAAATGGATGCAATTCTATTTTGTCAATGTAATGCATATTGATAACCAAATTGGTTTTTCAAAGGCATACTGATTCTTTATGGGTCCTTTCACAGTTACACAGAATTTTGATAGCTGATTTGCTGTCTTGGTATGTTAAAAATAGACAGCACTTTGGAGACTCTGCATTATAATAAAATTACCCACTGGAAGAAATTTTTGAAAAATGTGTTTAAAAGTCTTAGAATTATACACATTAATGCTTATTTATAGAATAAATAGTATTTAACCAACAATAATACATAACAATTGGAAATTATGGTTGTTTATTTTTATTAAGAAGAACTAGCACTTTGGGAGGCTAACATGTGTGGGTCCCTTGAGCCCAGGAGTTGAGGATCACCTGAGCTCCAGGAAGTCAAGGATGCAGTGAGACTGAATGTGCCACTGCACTCCAGCCTGGGTGACAGGCTGAGACCCTGTCTCAAAAGGAAAAAATTGTTTAGACTGTGTTCACAGATTCTAGGTATCATGAGAAGACTTGCGAAAGCCTCTGTAACAAAGGAGACGTGGGAATACAAGGGGGAGGGCCTTTGTATTGCAGTTTGGACAGAGTATATATACTTTTACTGACCAAATAATTATCGGAAAATTAACTGAGAAGGCATGGCCTTGTATTGTGTGTGGTGAGATGATCCCCCTTTTTCCGGGCTTCTTTTTATTTGCATTTTCTGGATAAATGGGTCAAATGAATTTGTTCAGAAAAGGGTGCCCTCAAAATAATGGCGTACATGTATTCCTGGAGAAAATCAGTTGTAGGTAATATCTTGCATACAAAGTTTGTGTGCCATGACAGGGCTGTTGAGTTGCCCAAGTATACTGTGTCTCTTCAAAAGTGAAAGCAAACTATGCTTGGGAAGCTGTTGAAATAAGCACTGAGTAGAAAGTATTAACTAAACATATAATAGCATAGTATTTTCCAGTTATTGATAAGAACCAGCAATTTCAGTAATATTGATATGAGGGTCTTAATCAGAGGCATCAGGGTATTTAGGCTGTGGAAATCCACTTTCCCATGCCATTTATTTTTATCAGGTTTAAACATTGAACAAATTAGACTATTTAAAGTGAAGACATAGGAACAATAGTTGTTTCCTTCAATAGGTGTTATATGATGGTTCTTAATTACTGTAGACCTTGTTTTAATCTAAGTTGAGCTCAGAAGGACAGGCCCAAGGGGCTCCATTTTACCAAGCCGATTGTAAATGCCAGATAATATGCTAATTTATTATTCATTGATTCAAAGTGTCCATAACAGATGCTTTAGGCCAATGGGCACTGTGACCATGAGGAATTTGGCAAAGCAGTAGTTTCAATGTTTAAGGTGAGACATATATATTTGCCTTCGTTTTATGTTTAGTAACTCCTCTAAAGTACAGAGTATACCTTGTAAATTCCGTGGGATCTCCTCATATAACTGTAATTTGAGGCCCAGTATCTATTAAGGCCACAAAGATTTTTCAAGTACTACATACCAGAAGATGTTAAAGTTAACTTAAAACCCATATTGCAGAGATGCAAAAGCCAATTAGTGCTTTTTAAAAATTATACCTGATGTGTTCTTTTTTTATTTTTATTTTTTTAACTATACTTTAAGTTCTGGGGTGCATGTGTAGATCATGCAGGTTTGTTATATAGGTATACACATACCATGGTGGTAGTTTGCTGCATCCATCACCCTGTCATCTACATTAGGTATTTCTCCTAATATTATCCCTCCCCAGTCATCCCACCCACTGCTATTCCTTCCCTAGCCCCTCACCCCCGGGTCCCATTGTGTGAGGTTCCCCTCTCTGTGTCTGTGTGTTCTCACTGTTCAACACCAACTTATGACTGAAAACATGTGGTGCTTGGTTTTCTGTTTTTGTGTAAATTTGCTGAGAATGATGGTTTCCAGTTTCATCCATGTCTCTGCAAAGGACGTGACCTCATCCTTTTTTATGGCTGCATAGTATTCCATGGTGTATATGTGCCACAGTTTCTTTATCCAGTCTATCATTGATGGACATAGTGTTCTTTTATCTTCCTGTTAAATAACTATTCTAGAAAATTTTGTATTCTTAATTGAGTCCAGTTGTGTATCTTTCTTTCAATTTGTATTTCTTCTCTCTGTATCCAGGTTTTTATTTTTTTTTTTTTTAGTGTGGGTGGAGTTACAGGATACACTTCAGGAAGAAGGACAGTCCTCTCTTCTCTGTCCCTATTTATAAGTATCTTCCCCAGAGAGTTTCAAATCACTATTTTAAGTGTTGGGAGTCTCCCACAGGGCACTTGCCACTTTATTGGGTTTAGGGACTCCAGGCTTAAGTCAGGTTTGAATTAAGCCCATAGCTATGCTATGGGATAATATGAGTGTTTTCCCTCTATAACTCTGAGAACCAGAATCTTTTTGATGACAGACACATAGACAATAACAACAACAAATATATTGCAAGGTTCCTATTGAGCCATTTGCCTTTAAGTGTGGAGTTGATCACACCAGATGGTGACTAATCCTTGTTAGATAGGCAAGCATTGGATAAGCATGCTTATTGCACAGTGCGCCAGTCCTTTCCCTGAGCACTCTATAGAATGGAAGTCAACACCTGCTTGAGACACATAACCAATAGTCATAGGGTAAGACATTCATCTGAGCCTAGCATCATTCATGGTTTGTGCTGAATTTGAGACATATGATTAAATCTAAGACACACAGGTAAGTCTGAGCTCAGAGGCACAGAACTCAGAATCACTTTGAGAAGGACCACAAGCCCATACCCTGTCTCTGAATGTCAATTGTCAATACTTCTGGCTTAGATCTATCATTTAAATCTAGGGCAGAGGCCAAAGAAACTCAGAAAATGCAGCACAAATCAGCACATCTCAAAGTGTAAGTATACTAGCACAGTACCCAGCATTCTCTAGCCAGGTGGCAGCAGAGCTAGTTATCAAGTCACAAACAACAAGAAAAAGGTCCTCAGTTAATTATAGTCATCCCTTGGGTCACCCTACTCATTTCCAGTTGCTCTGTGGTTGACTAAGGAAGATCATGATCAGCTGCTCTCTCCTCAAAATTGGTTCCATATCGACTGATTATGCCACAAGGCTGAAGATATACCAAGAAGGTATGAAAAGTTACACACATAGTAAGATCCCCTTTGGTCAGAAATGGTTTGAGGGAAGGAATGCATGAATAGTGATATGATTTTGCTGTATCCCCACCCAAACCTCATTTTAGATAGTAGCTCCCATAATTCTTATGTGTTGTGGGAGGCAGCCAGTGAGAGACAATTGAATCATGGGAGCGGTTCCCCCATACTGTTCTCATGGTAAATCTCATAAGATCTGATGATTTTATAAAATAATTTTTTCCTTTGGCTCCCATTCTCTCTTGCCTGTCACCATGTAAGATGTGCCTTTCTCCTTCTGTTATAATTGTGAGGCCTCCCTAGTCACCTGGAACTGTGAGTCCATTAAACTTCTTTTTCTTTATAAATTACCCAGTCTTGAGTATTTCTTTTTCAGCAGTGTGAAAACAGACTGATACAGTAAATTGGTACTGGGAGTGGTTGCTGCTGTAAAGATAAAAAAAATGTGGAAGTAACTTTGGAACTGGGTAATAGGAAGGGGTTGGAACAGCTCCAAGGAATCAGAAGAAGAGAGGAAAATGTAAGAAAGTGAGGAACTTCCTAGAGACATGTTGAATGGCTTTGACCAAAATGCTGATAGTGATATGGACGATGAAATCCAGGTTGAGGTGGTTTCAGATGGAGATGAGAAACTTGTTGAGAACTGGAGTAAAGGTGACTTTTGTTATGTTTTAATAAAGAGACTGGTGGCTGCATTTTTCCCCTGCCCTAGAGAGTTGTGGAACTTTGAACTTGAGGTGAGTTATGATATCTGGTGGAAGAAATGTCTAAGCGGCAAAGCATTCAGAATGTGACTCAGGTGCTGTTAAAAGCACTCAGTTTTAAAAGGGAAGCAGAATATAAAAGTTCAGAAAATTTGCAGCCTGACGATGCAATAGTAAAGAAAAACCCATTTTCTGAGAAAAAATATAAGCTGGCTATAGAAATTTGCAAAGGTAACAAGGAACCAAATGTTAATTGCCGAGACAATGGGGAAAATGTCTCCAGGACATATCAGAGAACTCTGTGGCAGCCCATCCCATAACAGACCTGGAGGTCTAGGAGGAAAAAGTGGTTTTGTGGGTCAGGCCCCAGGCCTTCCTGCTGTATGTGGTATAGGAACTTGGTGCCCTGCATCCCAGCCACTCTAGCCATGGCTAAAGGGATCAAGGTACAGTTCAGGCCATGGCTTCAAAGTGTGCAAGCCCCAAGCCTTGGCAACTTCCATGTGGTGTTGAGTCTACAGGTGCACAGAAGTGAAGAGATGAGGTTTGGGAATATAGATTTCAGTTGATGTATGGAAATGCCTGTATGTCCAGGCAGAAGTTCACTGCAGTGGTGGGGTCCTCATGGAGAATCTCTGCTAGGGCAATGCAGAAGGGAAATGTGGGATTGGAGCTCCCACACAGAGCCTCCACTGAGGCACTGCCTAATGGAGCTGTGAGAAGAGGGTCATTGTCCTTCAGGCTCAAGAAAGGGAGATACAACGACAACTTGCACCATGTGCCTGGAAAAGCCACAGACACTCAATGCCAGCCTATGAAAGCAGGAGAAAGGGAGTCTGTACCTGCAAAGCCTCAGAAGCAGAGATGCCCAATACACTGGGAATCCACCTCTTGCATCAGTGTGACCTAGATGTGAGACATGTAGTCAAAGGAGATCATTTTGGAGCTTTAAGATTTGACTGCCCTGCTGGATTTCAGACTTGCATGGGTCCTGTAGCCCTTCATTTTGGCCAATTTCTCTCACTTGGAACAGCTGTATTTATCCAATGCCTGTACCCCCATTGTATCTAGGAAGTAACTAACTTGATTCTGATTTTATAGGTTTATAGGCAGAAGTTCTTGCCTTGTGTCAGATGAGACTTGGGACTGTGGACTTTTGAGTTAATGCTGAAATTATTTAAGACTTTTGGGGATTGTTGAGAAGGCATGACTAGTTTAGAAGTGTGATGATATGAGATTTATGAGGGGCCAGGAGTGGAATGATATTTGGCTGTGTCCCCAAGCACTTCTCATCTTTAATTGTAGCTCTCATAATTTCTGTATTTTGTGGGAGATACCTGGTGGGAGATAACTGAATCATGGAGGTGGTTTCTCCCATGCTGTTCTTGTGGTAGTAAGCAAGTCTCACAAGATCTCATGATTTTATAAGGGGTTTCCCCTTTTGCTTGGTTCTCATTCTTTCTTGCCGGCTACCATGTCAGATGTGCCTTCTACCTTCTGCCATAATTGTGAGGACTTCTCAGCCAATTGGAACTTTGAGTACATTAAATTTCTTTCTTTCTTTTTTTTTTTTTTTTTTAGATGAAGTTTTGCTCTTGTTGCCCAGGCTGGAGTGCAATGGCATGCAACTTCCGCCTCCCAAGTTGAAGTGATTTCCTGCCTCAGCCTCCCAAGTAGTTGGGATTACAGGCACCCACCACCATGTCCAGTCAATTTTGTATTTTAAGTAGATACTAGGTTTTGCCATGTTGGTCAGGTTGGTCTCAAACTCCTGACCTCAGATGATCTGCCTACTTTGGCCTCCCAAAGTGCTGGCATTACAGGCATGAGTCACGACCATGCCCAGCCTGTAGGGAGCCAGCCCTACATCACCTGTGGGTACCCCGTGTTCGGTGACGACAAAGGAATGAAAAAAGATCGATTAAGAGAGATAGTGGGACGAGGGGGCCATCACTTTATTACTCTGGAGGAGACAGTGAAGGCCCTGAGCTCTGATCATCCACATTATTTATTTGTTACAATTACTTTGATCTATAGCGTAGGGGTGGAGTGATGGTGGGAGCGGGTGACTTGATGGTGGAGTGAATCAGTGAGCTGGAACTGAATCAGCGAGCCAGAACTGGTGTGTCAATCTTTCTAAAGATTGGTAACAGTGGCGGTTTCAGGGGTTTCACAAAACAAGAACATATGGTTATTTTTAGCCTGTTATCTATGTGCAGCTGGTTGAATGAGGGCCTTACAAGGAGTCTACAAGTCTGGCTATGTCATAGTGCTATGAAGAGGTTTTATGTCCTTGAGCACAATGTTTATGGTAACAGAGACTAGGTTACCCTGCACCAGAACATGAGGCATGGAGAGGCCTTCCTCCTCAGAGGCCTCCTGCGGCCTTCCACAGCTTGTTATTCCTTGTTTATATGTTACTCATAACCAATTTATGTAGGCACTCTGTAAGTCCTTTCTCCTTTGCTGCTTTTCTCAACATCGCCTAAACTTCTTTTTCTTTTTAAATTATCCAATCTCAGGTATATCATTATAAACAGTGTGAAAATGTACTAATACATATAGTTTTGCTTATTCTTATTGTGGTTAGTGGCAGGAACTTGAAGAAAGTTCCTGTGGGTGTGCCAGAGTTTTCATGGTTTGAACTTTTCTGCTGATGCCAAAAGAGGGAAGCAAGTAGAGTTTCTTGTCAGCTTCCCAGATGTGGAGTAGAAGGGGAACAGGAAGGCAGAACTTGAAGCATCAAAATGGAGTCAGGTTCTTCATAAAAATGCTCTCGTTGTCAAACATTTTACTTAGTAATATGTTACAAATACCACACTGCATTGATAAACTTTGGTCAACTATTTCTTCAAGAGATTTAAATGATAAGACAAATCTTATTTATGTACATCATTACTACTTCAAGTGCTCTATTTTTTGTGTGTAGATACATATTTGCATGAGGTATTATTTTTCTTCCACTATCTTTTGGTACATTTCTACTAATGATAATGTTTTCAGCTTTTCTTTGTGTACATATAGTTTGTACCTCACCTTTTTAAATATATATTTTTGCTGGGTATAGAATTCATATGACAGTGGCATTCCTGGCCCCATATCAGCTCCAGACATTGTTACATCTCATCTTTTGGCGTAGTTTCTTTCTCATACCTTGGGCAGTTATCTCCACAGCTAATCAGAAATCTACTGACTACTTAAGGAGTTTTCTTCATATATCTCTGGAAATATTTCTCTGTCAGCATCCTCTTTGGTACTGTGTTCCATAAACTCTACCTGCATAGTTTTCTCTTGACTCTCAGATCCATCTTCTCAACTCAAGGAGTCTGCTGGGCTCTGCATAGGTTCCCCTTTCTTGGGACACAGACTTGAAATTTTCTTTAGGTAGTAAGATGGGGCAATCAGGAGATTTATCTAATTTGTTTCCTGTGACTCAAGAATCACTGTGCTTTGTTGCCTGATGTCCATTGTTTTCAAATCTTTCTTTTTAAAAAATATAGTCTTTCCTTTTTTTCTGGTTCTTTCAAGTGGAAGGCAAATCCTTCATTGTTATTCCATGTTTAAGGAAAGCAGAATTCTTCTTACTTTCTTAGAAAATATCTCATTTTCACAATAGTAAACAACTTAACACTATCCCATTTAAAACTCGTATCCAGATTTTAAGTATCAGATCATGTGAAACATTTGGCAAAACACCTCAGGACACTTCTCATATCCTTTTTAGCTAAAAGTAATCTCTCCATACTGTAAACCATTTTTTAAAATATATTACTCATACCACTAAACTGTAAACTTTATAAAGCAGTAGTGACTAGGTTTATTTATCTCACTGACCCTTTACAGTGGATCATAGCACCTGATGAATAAGAGCAACTCAGTGAATTGTTGGTGCCAGACTTAAATAGACAAATTTTATTTTAGTTATCAATATATATGATTTACCATTCCAACTCTATTTTAAACTACTTGCAGATAGGGCCTACAACTGTACAGCTAACATAGCACATAGGTTATGGCATATAGTATGTTTTCAATGCATGGTCACTGAAGACAGTGAAATAATGAAAATAGTTAAGAGTAATAGAAATATGCTGAGTAACACTTTCTTTTTTACAATGAATAAAAATTTATTTATGGATAAATAACTCAATCTATTATTTACAGGTGTCTTCCAAATTTAGTAAAGTAAAAATAAATGAACATTCCTATTCTTGTGATTGAAAAGTACATTGACATGTTTATTGAATGATCTTCATTTTTTCTTAGGAATTTTAAATTAAGTTAAAAGTTATTTGATTCAAGACAGATTGACTATGAATAACATGAGAAATATAAGGAAAGTTTATTTCTGTCTGTCAGTTCTTGAAAGAGGTATAGTGTACTGAGTAAAATAATTTAAATGTTAGCTTTTCAACAATGAAT
Source organism: Cacajao melanocephalus (assembly GCA_963573385.1). NCBI lineage: Eukaryota > Metazoa > Chordata > Mammalia > Primates > Pitheciidae > Cacajao > Cacajao melanocephalus. The sequence continues at coordinate 56,132 of CAUYLG010017982.1, read as the reverse complement.
TGCTATTAAACTAAAAGCTGAGAATTTGTAGGTTTATTTACTTCATAGGCAAAAAGTTACTAACACCCCATTAACAATCCAAACCAAAAGTGAAAAGAAAAAACCCCAAATAGAAACAAAGAGAGAGGTTTCAGTGGAAATTAAAACAGCCTACACTTCTGTGATTAAAGAAACTAACATAGTGATAGTTTTTATATGTGATAATCAAATTAAATTAGAACCAGTGCTTCAGATTCCTTCTCATTAATTTGCAATGAAAGCAAATTTAAATCTATGATTGATAGAATCATATTATTTTGGGGATTGTTGTAGACTCACATTGCCTAAATCAATAAACTGAGGCATCAAAGTATTTAAAGGGCTTCCTGACTGTTGGCAGAGCTCACCATTAAACAGTAATTTCATCCATATTTCACCTTTATAGAAGAAATTTTCTATTCATTTTAATTATTCTCTATATGCACTAGAAGGCTAATTTCAAGTGCAAATATGTTTTCAATGCGTTTGATTTGTTATAATTGCCTTTGTAGACACTATTTTTATGGTTACTATATGCCAGGACTATATGAATTTCATGGTTACTATATGCCATATGAATTTGAAACAAATTATGTGAGGTATTCCAGTTACTATATGAATTTGAAATAAATTACTGAGGTATGAAAAAAATTTAAAGTAGCTGAACTTTCCAAGCCAACATCCTAATAGCAGTTTTTTGAAAATCCGAATGTCTTACTCTATTTGTGCTGCTAAAACAAAATTCCTGAGACGGGGTAAATTTTGAAGAACAAACATGTATTTTTCACAATTCTGGAGGCTGAGAACTCCAAGATCAAGGTGCCAGCAGACCCTGTGTCTGGTGAGGGCTACTAGCTGCTTCTGAGATGGCACCTTGTTGCTGTGTCCTCACATGACGGAAGGGGTACATCTTATGCCCTGAGTGGCAGAAGGTGAAAGAGCAAAAAGGGGCCTATCTATTAATAGTTCCCCCCCACCCTTTTAGACGGCACTGAGCTTATTCATGAAGAGAGAGCACTCATGACTTAATAACTTTCTAAAGTCTCTACCGTTTAGTACTATTGAATTGGGGATTAAGTTGGCACATGAATTTTGAAGAGACATTCAAACCACAGTATCAAAGAAAGAAAGCCTTTGTTATTTTCATACTAATTCTTACTATTTCTTAGAAATAATAATATCCATTATTGAGTGTTTACCATTTGTTTGGAATTGTGCTGATCTACATAATTATCTCAATTATTACAACAAATTTATGAGATATATACTATTATCTTTTTCATATCATGTTCAAATAAATGGCTTCTTAGAAAACAACTTTCATTTCCATGGTAGCACAGCTAGTAACTGTAGAATCTAAGAGTTAAACCGCAGTCTGTTTCACTAAAGAATCCATGTTATTGAGTATACTTTTATTTCTTCTTTCATATTTTTCTCCATTTAGTTTTCTTGCTTTATTCTCTATCTTCACTACAATGGCCAAATGTACTTGACATACTATAATAAATAGAACATTGGTGATAAGGCGTATGAAAATGTCACTAATTTATGACCTATTTTTCTCAAAAGTTTTCAATTTCTGTTGTTTCTGCATTAACCAATTTGAATTTTGCGAAATTCTATCATTTCTTAATTAAATTGCATTTGTAAAATTTGTTTTTGCTACACAGTCCTTCCAGTTTAACATTACAATTTCCTATTTATTTCTTATCAATGATATTTTTGTCAAATATACAAAGCAAATACAACATAAGTCAATAATGAATCTGCAGATCTCACAAGAGATGAGATATTTAAATGTGATGAGTCAAAGCAAATGAACCAGAGTGCTGGTTGAATCTCATACATAATCATTGGCAAAGGGGATCTAGTAGATTTAGGACAGTATCAGTTCAAAGAGAGAAAATCAGCAAGATTGATTATGTGATAGATGTTTAAATATAGGGTGATTTGAGTATGAAAGAATGAATAGAGGTCCTTGAGAAAATTTATAATCCCCTTAAAACATAATTAAACTATGTGGTGAAAACAAAATATAAAGACTTCATTCTATTTGGATTTCTTTTCACTTTTTGAATATAATATTTTGGTAACTTTAAGAGGTTTTTGTTTGTTTTTTACCTTGACTAGTTATCCTTGGACAATTAGTTCCTCCTGAGTAATGAAAAATCAGAGGAATGATCCAATGTTTAGGTTTTCAAAACTAAAAGTTAATAACTTATAGCAAGTTTTTTTTTTCTAAAAAACTTAAGTAGAAAGATAATTGTAAGTATATAATGGAATTGGATTTTTAATAGATTCAGTTAATAAAAAATTATTTAAACAAAACCTACTATCACTGGGCACTTTGCCAGGAACTGACAGTCAGTAAGGTATCTGCTCCCTAATATTTCACAGACCAGTGAAGTAACTGGCATTTCAAGTATTTTTACTCTTTGAGAATTTCCCACTGGAGTTATTTGCAACTATACCTTTTAATTTGCTTGATTGTCCAGCAGTAAAACACACACACAGACACACACAGACACACACACACACACGCACACACACACACACACACACTCCTCTGTGTTTTAGAAACGCTAATCCAATTATATGTGGAGATATGTCAGCTGTGATTTGATTTGCCTTATTCATTTCAATGATTTTAGAAATATTTCCAGAAAAAAATATGTTTTAATAATCATTGTAAGGTCTCCAATCCCCCATGCTTGACCATAGCAGAGATGTTGGTAAAAGCATACACTTTTACTTACCTAAATTCTACCTGCTGTTATTTAACCAGCTTCAGAATATATGTGAGTCGGGAAATTGTAAGTCTAATCTCTCTCTAAAAGTATGCCTCACAAGCAAAATCTTTTCCCTTTTCCCAACACTCATTGTTTGTAATTCTAGACATGCCCTTATTAAAGCAACTGCCAGTGGTAGAAGGAGAGGTTCCCTCAGAATAGCTAGTGGCCTCCTGAGTGGGTAAAATATCATGCATTCGAATGTTATGCACACTTTGACAGAGGAATTATAAATGTGAAGAAACATGCACAGAGAGAAGATATAATAAGTATATGCAATTAATCTTTCAAAAATACATTTTTTGTCAGTACAAAATGCTATAGGATATTAATTATAAGGGGATCCTTAGCTTTCAATATCTAACAGGCAGTTTCACCTCTGTTTCCTAGAGCCCATCATACACAGAGTGTATATGGTGTATATGATGTGTTGGAAGGAAGACACAAACAATGTTGAGACAGGGTTTGTCAAGTAGAGTAAGAATTAGCTTTCTAGTCTAAATAGAAATGTGCTTATTAGTTTTCTTGGATTATATTTTTAGAAAACTGACTGGACTTCTGCTTCCAAAATGACCAGTGCCCAACACCTTGCATCTGGGAAGTCTTGTTCCTTTGGGCAAAGGACACCATATTTAATCAGGGCCAGGTGATAAACGAGTCTAATGCTTCATTTTCCAAATAACCACTATAGAAATGCCCCTTACTGAATTTTTGTCACAAATCTGAAAATTCTCAAAGGTGTTTTTCTAATAGAGGACAGGTCAGAAAGATGGGGTTCGTCTCACAAAAGAGAGGGCTAGGAATATCCCAGCATAAAACTGAGTGAAGTGAAGCTAAAAAAGATTCTAAGTCTCCTCAAGAAGTGAGAGCTATTCCTCAGCACAGCGGTTCTCAACTAGAGAGAATTTTGCTTCTCAGGGGACATTTGGAAATGTATGAAGATAATTTTTGATTGTCACAGAGCAGGGGCACTATTGGATCTAGCAGGTAGATGCCAGGGATATATTGCAGAACATTCTACAATGCACAGAGCAGCCCACATAACCAGGAATTATTTGGCTGAAAATGTCAATAGTGTCAAGGTTAAGGTAGAGAAACCCTACCTTTTGAGATCTAAAGAAGAAACCAACTGTTGAATATGGATATTATGTAAAATCAGAAGCATTATGGGAGGAATGGTTTAGCCATCTTTCTGAAACTTCATTTTGCTACAGTAAGAAAGAATTCTGTTCTGGGTTTGAAGCTAGAAGCCTGGCAGAGCACATACATGTGTAATGATAAGCAAGCATGTTCATTGCTGCATTCTCTGTAATAGAAAAATAGTGGAATAACTCAAACACCAGTCCATAGGGATTTGGTTGCATAAATTATATTGCATGAGATTAATATGCTATTAAAATGTTATGTATGTCTATATATATTAATAGTTACATGTAAAGATGTCCATTAGATATTGAATAAAAAAGTAATGTGATTTCATTTTATTTTAAAATGCACATTTATAATCCTTGTATAAGAAGTTAAAAGAGAAAGTAGTTTTAAAGCAGCATAGGTTGACTAGAATTACCGCAATTATGTTTTATTTGTAGCATAGAGGTTACTTACTTAGATTTAACGTAAATGATGCCAGATGGGCATCAATTACATATAGAAAGAGAAACATCCCACAAAATAAATTCAGACCTTTCAAATAATTTATGTGTTTTCGAGAATAAGCTGACAATTTAAATATTCCTTTACATACTCATTCATTTATTTACCCTTCAAATAAATATTTAATCTCTTATGATGAATCATGCACTGGAAAAGACTCTAAGAAAACAGTGTACAAGTGTCAAAATATCTGCCTTTATGGAGTTTATTGGTGTGTTTATGTGAGAGAGATGTGTATTTAAGGAGGTTGATGACCTTAGATTTTCTTGCAATAAACCACAACCCCGTGTTGTCATGCAATGATATATCTGAATTTTAGGGTGAAGCCCTAAAGAGCTATTATTCTAAGGTTTTTCCTGACAAAACTAAAATACTTTTTTTTTTTTGGTTGTTGCTGAAAACAAGCTGGTGGTGAATGAATTGACTTGCAGAGCAGGTGCTGTTTACAAAGACTGTTGCTGTTGGAAACTGCTTCTTTGACTAGCCTTGCTTGCCTTCATTAGGAAGTCACCAAACAGATCCTTCTAAAGCTTTTGTTGTCAGGCATTTCATTCATGGTACTGCCATGATATGCACAACTCTTTCTTCGTGCATCTGTAAAATAAATGCTCTGTCTTCTCTTTTGGTGGCTGCATCTCAACTCATGTGCCCTATGACCAGGCTGGCTGTTTCCCCTTGCCAAGATTCTAGTGCAATCTGGAGAGCACTGCCCAGAAAATAACAACAATTTCTAGGTGTTCTCTTTAATTCTTCTTCCTAATTAAAATTTTTGGTTATAAATATAAAATAAAATAATACATTGAAGGCATATACTCATTTTTACGTGGTTGTAAAATTTGAAACTATAAAAAGAGATTACCTATTGTTGGTAAATGAGTAAGATTATTTGATTTTCTATCCAACTCAGTTGTATAATTAAAAAAAATCTTTTTACTTCCCAGTAATCATAGGAAGAAAAGCGGTCCTGAATATAAAACTCTATTATGATTGAGATAGAAACACTCAAAGAATTTAATCTAATCAAATTGTCTTAAGGGCTCCAAGAGTTATGAAGTAGAATGCCCTGAATGATGTTCTTTAATTTAAACCCCATTATTCATAATCTTAAAACTTCTTAGAATCAACAGAATAGAATGTGAAAGGAATCGTGACATTCTTAATTCTTAATGGTAACATAATAAATACAATGTAACTAAGATGTTATTAAGGTCTTCCATGCCTTAATTCACTAGTCTTTAATCTTGGACCTCCAAAGTATTGGAGAAAATGAATTTTAAAGAGAGAGAAAGAGTAGGGGAGAGAGAGAGAGGGAGAGAGGAGAGAGATACAGAATAACCCAGAATTACCTGGAGAAATTACTCTTTTATGAACCAAAAGATTTAGTAGACTAAAATACAAGTAAGTATACATGTTTTTTGTCTCTAAAAAGTAAAGTGTAACTTGTACTTTTCCTTTTCTTAGCAGCCAGAAAGCTTTTTAGCCCTTTTGCTGTCCAAATTATGCTTAAATCCTGTGCCTCCAAATAGTTAGCACTTGTGTGACATATATAGTCTTCGTTATGTTTGAATCTTATGTTTATATTTAAACAAAATACATTTTTAATAAAATTGTTATTTGTGTTTCTAAGCTGTCTCAAGTCTTTCCGAAAGATTTTGGGTAGCATTATAAAGAAATGATAATATTATATATGCTCTCACACTCATGGGCATGAGATGAGCACAACTTGTAGAACTTAAAGTTTGATGCTGCTTAAAGTTTAATGCTCTGTGATAGCCATCTCAAAATTCTTAATAATTTAATCTTCAAATTAATATTTTGTAATTGAAGTCCAGTGGGACAGTGAAACATATGCTGAGGGCTTGGAGCTTCTGCTCATGTGTAGTTTGCCTTGTGGCCTTCTTTCTTGTGTCCTTGGAATGGGTCTGGACCTTTTTGCTCGCTACAACCTGATGCCCCTGGCCCTGCATGACCTCCCCATTTCACCCCTGCTCTGGAAAATGTGACACCCTCCACCCAGCTCATCCATTGTGTTTGCCCTACCCTCTTTCAGGGGTTAGATGCAGACCTGGAGCCGGTCAGAGTTGGATATGTTAATGGTGACTTGGGGCAGAACAGAACATCTACAGTCCCTGTTTTGGGCTGGAAATACCATCATGTATTGGTCAAGGACATGGGATAAGATGGCACCTAACATATCTGCAATTCTTATAGCAAGCACATTTCAGAGTGATGGTGGCAGTTTTCTTGGGATTTGTCTTTCTGAGTGACACTGCAGAAAATATGCTCTCAGTCCAGCAGGCTTGATAAATTTGATATTTCAGTAGCCATATGTAGGAATATGGATTTTAAATATTATGTTAGAAATCTGATTCTGCAGGGTGTTTTCTCCGTGGTCTTCTAGTGAAGGTTAGAAGAGGTTACTGCATCAAATTCACTACAACATAATGGCATTAACCTAGCCTTTTCAGGGCTAAATGACAGTTTCTGAACCATATGTGTAGAATCTGTGATAAACATACCTGATCATAATCAGGAATTGCCAGTATGTGGTTTAAATATGCTTATGTTTTATGATTAAAAATGAACATGATAACTAATTTTCCTGTTTATACATTAAGTGTGCCATATGCTTACTACTCCTCTCCGTTAAATACATGCTGCATTAACCATCTGCTCTTCTAATCCAATACTGACAGTAATCAGTTGTGGAGACCCAGGTATACCAGCCAATGGACTGAGATATGGAGATGATTATGTAGTTGGACAAAATGTTTCTTACATGTGCCAGCCAGGCTACATGATGGAATTGAACGGCTCCAGAATCAGGACTTGTACAATTAATGGCACATGGAGTGGAGTAATGCCAACTTGTAGAGGTATGATCATGATTTCTCCAACATTTAAGAATGGTAACCAGTACATATTTTCTTATTTTTATGTACAAATTTAAAGTACATTTAAATAATTTTTTTAGTTCAAGGTTGCATTTATTTTTCTAGTACTAAAAATGGCTATTTAAAAAAACTGTATTTTAATATATAGGATTTAAAATAATATTTTGACAAAATTATATTTTTTGTAATGACAATAAGCTTTAATGCAACCAAAAGAATATTGTATCCATATTCACCACTGTTATTTATATTGATTGATAAATATAATCTTGATGAATTGTTACTGTAATTTGTTGATCCACTTGTGTCAAGTCATTCAATGATGGGGAAAAAGAAAAATACTTTGAGTAATTTAGAATAGCCAGCCTGAATTATAGAACTGTAATTTTTCTTCAATTATGGGAAAACTTGTTTTTTTTAAAGAATTCAATCTAGAATTAATCTGTTAGTCAATATAGTCATAAATTTGCTAGTTTATGCTGTTTGTTTTTCTACTGGAAATATTTTTATAAATTTTTTGGCCAATTTTTATGATTACTTGTGGAATACTGTAGATGCAATATCAGATAACTTATTGTTTTATAATTATTTGATTTTAATACTTAAAATTTTTCATTTAGGTTTCTATTTAAATGTTTGTGAATTAATAGTTTAATATCTTACTGAATTATAATCTAACAAAATAATTTCAATGAATTTGCCTTTCCTTCTTTATTATTCAGTTTCTCTATCAGATCACTATAAATATACAGTTAGTAAATTAAAATATATGAGCAGACATTTTATATTTTAGATATTATTCTATAAATTTATTAATTCATCCTGATATGAATTAGATATTATTCAACTGTAAAAAGTTATTCATGGATTTAGTCCTCATAATACAGTCATTCCTTGTGTTTAGATTTTGAAGTTGATACTCCTCCTTATCCTTTCATCTTTACCTTTTCCAACCTGTCTTTGCTTAAGGATAACTTAAAACAATTTAAACAAAATACATTAAAAATTTTTTTTAAATGCATTGACAAACCCTTTAATAATAAGTTTTAACATATGAATCTAAGTGGTTAAGGGAAATAACCTGGATGTTTTAATCAGACATATGACCTGTGTTTTCAAAAATGTCATAGAACTACTTTCAAATTCCATGGTTAAAATGCTGATACTATATATAGCCAAACAACCCAAGTCTTGTCTAACTAAAGGTCATTGGAAAATAATTTTATATAAAACCAATGATTTATCACTTACATTATACTAGATTGAAGGTCATCCTCTATTTGCCTTCTCTGAGATGTCAGGTAGCTTGCTATTTTGTAAGAGAATCTCTGACAACCAGTAGCCATTATGTTGCCAAGAAAAAGTTGCTTCCCACAGGGATTAATTCCAGGATGTCTTAGGAATACTACCAGGAAAATAAAACATGTCACTATGTATTGTCCTCGAAAAGGTTAAATTAGCACATATGCTTCTTCTAATGATATTTATTTATATCTTTAACAGTCAGGATATTTCAACAGCTGTGTCTAATCACTTTTAATGTAATTGCAGCTGTTACCTGCCCAACTCCTCCCCAGATCTCTAATGGAAGGCTGGAAGGAACAAATTTTGACTGGGGCTTTAGTATTAGCTACATCTGTTCTCCAGGCTATGAGCTATCCTTCCCTGCTGTTTTGACCTGTGTAGGGAATGGTACCTGGAGTGGTGAAGTACCACAATGCTTACGTAAGTATGATTTCAAGTAGTAATTGTTACTCAAAATTTTTAAATTTGTCTAGGGCAAATATGAGATTGTTAATCTTTCTTCAATGCCTAATTAGGGTTCAAAGAAAAATCAGTATTTACCAATGTAGCTACTTTTCATGTAATTAAATAATTATATTTATTCTTCACTGATTCAAAAGTTTACACCAAATGGCTTTGTTTATAAACTTTTCATATTTTTCAAAATTAGTTCTCAAAGTAGAGACAGTCTTAAATTTATTCTACTGCTGAAAATTATTTTTATTTATGTTCTTATTGTCTTAACTGAATACTCTAAAATTTGTTCCCAAATCTTTTGCTGCAATAAATCCATGTCAGTTCTACATGTTTATTCAAATAAAGTTCTTATGATGGTATTTGTCATGATAATAATTGGGATTATACATCTAAAATTACCAAAGTAAGCATAGAGATAAAAGGGATTTGCCTTTTATTTACAGAGGTTACTATGTACTATATACCTAGCAATGTTACTTCAAGATTAATTTGGAAGAATACAAAACAAAACAAACTCATGTTGCAGTTTTATATAAATTATTGTAGAACATTATCTGGACAGTACTGTTATTCAGAGAGTTGTCTAGCATTATCCTGTTCCTAGGCCTTTTTTCCTCCCCAGCATGGGGGAGAGTGGCACTCTACCTATCTCATGGCCTTGACATTATGCAGAGCTAACCCTCTAAGTTGCTTAGGATCCTCCAGTGTTTTCTCAGCCCATTCAAAGTGGAAACGAAATCTCCTACAAGCTCTTAGGATTTTTTTTTTTTTTGCATTCCTCTGATTTCATCATATCCTACTACTTACCTCCTCACCCACTCTGCTCCAGAAACAGGCCTTATTACTTTTCTTTGAGCACTCAGCTATGCTTTTACACAAGAGCTTTTATGTTCACTGTTCACTTTACCTGAAAATTTCCTTTTATTCCTTCAGCTTTTTACTAAAAATCGCTCCTTTCAGTATTGCCTTCTCTGGTCACCTTATTTGAAATTTCATCATTGACATATAACACTTCCCTTCCAGGCTTTACTTATCTCCTTAACAGTCCCCTTTCACTTCTTATTTTTTCTTAAAATGTGCTATACATTTTGTTTATCTTGTTTATTTGAACTACGTCCTCTACTCAAATTTATACTCATTGAAAGCAGAGATTTTTTTTTTTTAATTCACTGTTCTGTCCCTGGAATATGGTATAGTCCTTGGCAGATATAAAAATTATATTGCTCTATATACATATTTTCTAAAATAGAAAAGGCAATACAACAAAAATGGTCAAAATACATGGATAGCTGTTTCCTCTCAGGAGATTGAAAAATATATTACACAATATCAAGAATTAGTGGGATAGGGAGCAACATAAACTTCTATAGATTCATGATGGGTGTGTAAATCGACACAGCCATTTGCAAAACTAGTTGCTATTATTTAGTAAAGTTAAAGACTTGCAAAGTCCATTGCCAAGAAATTTTATTTTTAAGTATTTTCCCTACAGGAATTTGAAATTTTCATACATATGCATGAGGAGACGTGTACAAGAATATTGTTATCGGTATTCTTTTTAGAGGTAAAAAATAGTGCTTAGGTATACATACACACATATACATATATGCCATACACATATACACACACACTAACAACATGCACACACATGAACGTAAATTACCAAGAAATATGTAGAAATGAGAAACCTAGAATTCAGGATGAGACAAAGTATGCTACCCTGGGCTTAAGAAAAGGGATGCTTTCTGGGTGGTGCCTACAAAGATTTGCAACAGTGTTGGCAATTATCAGTTGTTAAAGTTGAGTATTAAGTTCATGGATAGTCATCTTATTATTTAATGCAAGTTATATATTTTATAGTCATATTTTAAAAAATAAAACATATGTTAGTATAAAATAAATATATATTATATAGATGTAGAATTATGATGACTAATTGAAGACAAACTATTAATTGTACTTTCGCATTGTTTACTTGAAAAGCTTCCTATTAAGTGATGGCAAATACTGGGCATGCATACCACCATTTTGCTTGCTCATCAGATCACTCATAATACATTTGTTTCAGAGAGATATTATTAGCAAGTTAGGTTGAGCATGAGAGATAAAACTAACTATTACAGTTGTGGTCTAGACTGCAGTTCATATAATATCCAAAGGAGCTCCTTCTAGGTACCGTAATATAGTTTTTAAAAAAATGCATAAATTTAAGGGGTACAAGTGCAGTTTTGTTACATAGATATATTGAATAGTGGTGAAGTCCAGGCTTTTAGGGTAACCATTACCCAAATAGTATGTACTATTCCCATTAAATAATTTCTCATCCCTCACCACTCCTCCTACCCCTCTACCCTAGTCTCCAGTTTTGGAGTAAGTCTGTTCCATTGCCTCAGTGCTTTAGTCACATAATTGGCCCTTAAAATTCTGACTCATAAAAAGGTCATCTTAGCAAACATCACTTTGTTCTGAATAGGGTTAGATACTCCAGGTCTTCTCCAAGACAGATAGAGTCGAGTAGGTTTTATAAAGATGAGCATATGGCAGGTTTGCTTGTTTGTTTGATAGGACTGAAAAAAAATTACAATCAAGAAGTTATCTTGATATGCTGTTTTGTTTTTGGTTTTATTAAACTACAAATAATAATAAAATATTTATTTACATTTCAAATGTAATAAGGCTATCTTTGTCTCAGTTACTTTACATATATCATTTCTACCACAAATAACAGAGCTCCTGGGTAGATAGGATTAGTCATTACATTTTAATAGACAATGGCACTTAAACTCAGAGGATAAAATCAAATTGCAAGGGCATGGTGTCAGTCTGCCATCATTTAGAGAAGCAGCTACATTGTCATAGGCCTGAGGTCATACTGCTAGAAAATGGCAGAGCATAGATTGAAGTGCGGAGAAGGTGGACTTAAGGAATGATGGTCTTATCCATTGAGTACACAAATCAATTAATGTTAGGAACTTTATAAAGAGGAATGTTTTTTCTCTTTAATTTTGTTTAGAGTATGTTTTCTCATCTTAAAGTTTATGTCTTTATGAAGCCATTTGAAAAGAAATTCTATGTCTTAAGTGTCTAAACCTGATATCAATAGGTTGTTTGGTATATACATGAAAGTTTGGTATATACATGAAAATTCAGATAGAAATAGATAGAATGATACACAGAGAGGAAAGTGGGAGATTGAGGAATTTAGGTGGGTAAGTCTCCCTCCTTTTCTGAATACGCATAAGAGAAACACTTCAGAAGTCGGTTATGAAATAACTTAGTGATAGAAACAGTTGCTTCATCTGAAATGCCCATTGATGATGTCCACCGAGTAAGCATCTATTAATTCAAAATGTGCTGTAGGTACAAAGATTAGAAAGACAGTGTCCCTGACCTTTGTGTTCGACGTTATACAATATTGCCAGAAGTCCTTACATGTCAACTATCCCAAAATTTTACAATATCCAAGAGACAGTGAAAATTAAATCACAGTAAACTAATAGTTTTTATGTTTTTATGATACTTGTGTTACTTTATACAAGAATATTGTTATCAGTATTCTTTTTAGCAGTAAAACAAAAAAGTAGTGATTATGTATGCATACACAAACACACACACACACATTTCCTCTTCATTTCGTTTTAATATTTATTCAATGATTACTTTTAATTGTAATTGTTTTTTTTTTAAGTTTTAAATGCTACTAAAAGGAGGTTTAAAAATCCGAGTTTATTCCGCAATCTTGAATTAGAGGAAGGTTTTATTTGGACATTAAGCCCAAGATTATGGTACTCTATAATTAAGGTATACATGCTTTCCAGTTGGCTTGGGCATGCCAAGTTTATTCCCCTTGTCCTGGCCAATCTCTTGTACATTTAGAGTCCCCTTTCACTCTCAAGTGTCTCAATTTGGATGATCCATTTTATGGACACCCATCATATAATCATCTTAAGCATTTGGTTGTTGCTGTTTGTTTGCTTTAGAGGGAAATAAGTTTACAGGTGCTTAATCTGAACATTTGAAAATTGAGTACATTTCAAAATGGTTAAATTTATAAATTATATGTTATGTATTTTTTTGCCACAATAAACACATTTAAAGCATTTGATAAAGGTGCATTTGCCTGGCTTATCTAATGCATTTGAAACCATTTGCTCTCATCTCCCATCACACTTCTGCATGCTCACTCTGCTCTAGCCACACACACTGCCTTCTCTTCATCTAGAAAGCTAGCCATGCCCCAGCAAAGGGCTTTAGCGGTGCTGTTTACTCTATCCAGAATGCCCTCCCTTGGAATTTCAGCGTGGCTAAACATTTTGTTTCCCTAAATCTGTTCTCAATGAGAGACACCTTTGCCACTTTATTTAGGATCTTCCCCCACCTCTTTAGTCCCCACCACAACACACACATGCAGTCTGAATGATTTTTTGTTCCTCATAGGACTTACCACTTTTTCACATACTACTTTTTCTTAAAACTTACTTATTATGTTTATTGTTTCTTTGCTTCCCTCACAAATACATAAACCCTGCAAAAGCAGATATCCTACAGTATTTGTTTTCTGATATGTTCAAGTGTTCCAACCCACCTAGAATAATACTTTTCTTTAGTAATTAGTAAATGTATGTTGAATGGAATAATCTAATCAAATTTTTAAGAAAGCCTATGAAGTTGATCTTTTCAGTGGTTGTTGTAGAACATTGAAATTCCGTGGTTTTACATAGATTTAGATTCTGATGGCCTTCTTTTATTTTAAAAAATGCTAAAAAATATCAACAGTATTTTAAAGAGAAAGGTAATAAGGTTCTGGGATATGTGTTTCGAGTGTTCAGAGTATTCAGAGTACAATAAAACAAATAACCAGAACTTTTTATATGCATGTAAAAGGGCACGGCAATCTGTAGTGTGCAGCCTGGAACATTATGGGTTGGTTCTTTTTAACAGTACTACCTATAAATCACCTACTTTTTCAAGAGTGTATTCCAACTTTGCAGCCAACAAGTGCAAATATGTGGTTTGATTTGGTCTATGCAAAACAACAAAAGTATAAAAATTCTATCTTTATTTAGGTTACTAAGTGGAAAACACTTGAATCAAACTAATTTTTAAATATTATACTGAGGTTTCAATTCAGTATTTTTTAATCTACACATAAGCTATAAAATAAATTTTTAATTGGGATAGATTTATCATGCATAATATATGTCTTTGGTGAAATATTCCAATTAATTGTCACAATTTTCCTAAACTGTGTACTCAGCTGAATACTAAGTCTTTGACATAAGCATCTTTCTTTTCATTTCCAGCAAAGTTTTGTGGTGACCCTGGTATACCTTCCCAAGGAAAAAGAGAAGGCAAAAGCTTTATATACCAATCAGAGGTTTCATTTAGCTGCAACTCTCCTTTCATATTAGTGGGATCGAGTACCAGAATATGTCAAGCAGATGGCACTTGGAGTGGTTCATCACCTCACTGCATAGGTAATATTAATTAAAGGCTGATTATGCTCAGTAACTGTGTAATTAATAGGGGTAATATTTAATGGTTTTCTCTATCCTATAAACTATAGTTGGCTAAATATTGAAGCAAATGTCAAATATAGAAGCAATTAGAAGGCATTGAAAATGAATATTGGTAGAAAAGACAACATTAATTTCAGCATTTTAAACTTCCAGAAGAAACACTTGAAATAATTTTGTTGTATATCATTAAAATGAAAAATAAAAATACTTTCAAGTATTGACATTATTAAGTACTAACATTTTATTTAGATCTTTATTGTTAATGAAGCATCTTCATATGAAATTAGACTTGCTCCAAAATTATCTAAAGTATATATTGATTACAAAATGATTGTAACTAGATTTCTGTAATTCTAAAGTTAATGCCATATTGGGTAAACTAACCAAAAAATCTGTCTTGCAAATAAACCGAGTCATCTATCTACCATACTTATGCCTAAATATTCTATGGGTATCAGTAAAATCCAGATTATGAAGTCCTGTTTCTGGGGAAAAAAAAAAACAAAAACTGTTACTTCTTCAGAGAAATATTACCCTACCCCAAATCATAGTTTATCAAGGTCTTCAAGGAAATGTTTTATGCACATACACTACTTTCATATCTTTTATCTTTCCTTATCGTTGCATCCACAGAGCTACTTGAATGTCAAGTGCTTTATATTAGAAGGGTTCAAAGTTCAAAAATTTCATAATTCATATCAAATAGAGTCTACTTGAATTTCTTGCTTCAAGATTAACAAGCTTCAGTCCATGGAGAGATGTTATTAGAGTTATATTCTTTATTATTTTCTAGATCATTTGCACTAAATCCCAGATTATTTAAAATTGTTTTCTGTGAGAGAAATATATCTATTGTAAATTTTAAAGGACTAATATATTTTTAATCTTCATTTTAGAGCCCACCCGTACCTCTTGTGAAAACCCAGGTGTCCCTCGGCATGGATCTCAGAACAACACATTCGGATTTCAAGTGGGTACTTCAGATATGTCCATTTAGTATCATACTAGGTCAAAATGCTTCTTTGGTTCATCTGCATATAATCTGTTGACATAACAACAAGTCATGCTCTATCTGCATTCATAAACCTATAAAAAAGTAACAGACAACAAAAGAGTGGAAGTAAAGGAAATTAGAAAAAATATGCTTCAATAAAATTGCCTAACTAGAACATAAAGATAAATCAAAACAAAAAGAGAAAATAGCAGTAAGCATAGGAAAAATCTATAAGCATTAGAGAATTATATATGAAACAATAAGACTGAGGGAGTACTCTACAGGAAGATATGGGGACAGTAAGGAAAAGTAAAGATGCAAGAGTTTAAAGGAGAGACTTCTGAGGCAAACAACAAATATGTAAAAATGTGGTTATTCAATAAAGCACTAATTGTGCATATGACATTGGTGTCAGTGTTTAAAATAGTGGGAAATTACTGAAAAATAACCATAACCTGTTACTATATAACACATAGTTGTATTGTTATATTAGAATTCTTTAGCATGCCCAGTCATATGTGGCTGACTTTCTTGTTCTCTCTTTTTCCAATCTAGATTTTAGGTAGAGATTCAGCAAGTTTTCAGTTACAAGGGATCCAAGGGGAGCCAAAGTGCATACTGATTCCAAATGGAAATAGCCAATTTACACATTACCCAATTGCCCTGGGTTGCAGGGTTCTGTAAATTGTGCTATTCTGTGTGAAATTCAGTGTGAACTTGAAGACCATCCATTTCTAAAGGAAAGGCTCATCTAAAGGGCCATATTTTATTGCTAAAAATAGTTTCCATTTATCTACAGTTCAGGTACAGTATGAACATTGATTTGATAGCACTTCCAATCCTTCTGCTTTCCTTCAGTTCTGTCCAGGTAGTACAAAAGTATAAAAATGAATCTGTCTCCATTATACTGGTGTTTTTAGAGAACTGTAGATTAAGATCTCCATGTAAGATTTTATCAATTGAGCTAAATCCTGAAATATGGGCAACTAGTAGCACAGCACTAGTCCTCATCCTATGCACAAAGAAACCGAAACAGAATGTGACTTGCTTTGTTTGCAGAGAAAGTTGGTGACATATCCTAACAGAATACAAAATTGTGATGTTAGTGTCTGTGTACTAAACCAGGCTGATTTTCTAAAGAATGTGAGTTTTTTCTAGTAAATATTATTTGAGATAATGGAAATGGGAATAATTAACCTGGAGTTTAAAACAGTTGCCAATGAATGAAGAGAATCAGTAACTCTGCATTTTAAGGATTCTGTTATGATCATTGGAAAACGTTGTAATGAAGTTAACCTAACCCTGAATTTATGTTATTTGGGCTAATAAACAGATATTGAATTATTATATTCTATATGAATAAATATAGATTAGGCTTCAAATATGGTAAAGTCTAATTATACTGTATATAATTATATAACTATTAAAATTAATATATTTTGTGTCCTATGTTAGGGAGATTGGCTTCCTTACATGCATATCACAGGTATGAATGTATATATGTGTATACATATTAAATATGTTCACTAAATATGTAAAAGCTAACACAGTAAATAGTTATATAATTCTAATTAATACCAATTTATTGGTGAATTCCTAATGAATACAGTTTTATATGGTAAAGGCATCTTGATCCATTCAGAAAACCAATTGCTTGCAAGTAACAAAAAAACTGTTTGGAACTACTTAAAGCCTAAAAGCATTGCTGTGAAGGTATGTCCAGACTCCTAAAGAAGGAATTCAGGTGAGACGCATCAAGCCCAGAGTGTAGGCACGGGATGGAAGTTCACGGTGTTTTATACTATTTTCTGTTTATTTACCTCATATTTTCTCTCTGCAGATTGGCCATATGGCCAAGAGTGAATCATTTCTGTTTACATCTCAGCCACATACAGAAAATGATTGTCTCAATGTCCGTTCCAAATTTCCAAGGAGAATCAGAATGTCCCAACTTTGTATTCACATTGGTTGGATTAGGTGGCTAGTAGTGAGTTAGGAAGCAAAACCACATCTGTTAGGAAGCCCACTTTGAGAAGAACAAGAGAAAGTTACGAACTACAGAGGCACTAGAGTCATTTTCTTCCTTTTCTCTTTAATGTGTTCATTTGTTCACTGTCTTTTTCTATATAGATTTATATAGTAGATTTTTGGACATCATTAATTATTAACATATAAAAATATATCACTCATTGATAGAGAGGGTGAAAACTCTGTCATTGAAAAAAGTATACAACATAATGTCTTTTATTAAAATATTATAAATTGGAATAATTTTGACCAAAAGTAGATTGGTAGTGGAGAGAATAGCTGTCAAAATAATTGATGCAACATCAAGATTAATTATGGAGTAAATGACACACACGCATACACACTGCTGTATCACTCATTAAATTGAGCTCTGGGCAATGGAAAGTGCATCATTTGGATTTAGGGCTTGTTACATAAAGTTATTATAAGTACGAAATGTTTTTAATCTGCCTCTTTAGACATTTAACCTTGAGATATTTAACCATAAAATATTTAGCCCTACCAAAATAACTATAGTGATTATATATGATTTTCAGCTTGTAATTGAAATTAGTATCTTAGTATGTTGAATGAGATAAATATCTTTCATAGTGTTTTATTAACTTAAATTATAAATACAATCACATTAATTTTGAAAAAAATTGTTTTCAATTAAAATCTTTTTGTTTTGAATATAACTAATAATAATTAAACTTTTCTTAAACCAGGAAGTTTAGGACTAAAATAGATGCTCAGGAAGCAAAAATTACTTGCATCTTATCTTAAACACATCTGTTATCCCTTCATTTTTGTGATTTTGCCTTTCTATATCAATTTTACCTATTTTAATATACATATGCTTTTTTATTAGAAGCTACCTCAATTTTTCTTGAATAAAATGTTTAGTATAAATAAATTATGAAAAACATCAATTTGTTTTAAAATACATATATTGCAGAGGAAGCATATACATTTTTGAAACCTTAACTATACATAAATTTTGAAAGTTCTTAAGAACCATGCTGTATACTCCAGTTAAACAAATATGTGATATTAGAAGTCAGTTGCAAACAAATGCAGTGATGAAAATTCAGGCATGCCAAGTGTCATTTGCCATGAAATCTCATGGAAGGGAAAAATAGATCTTATTGAGAATGTTCCAAATGTATGCAAGATGTCTATTAATCCTATTATTTGCTACATAAATTTTATGGCTCAGGAACCAGGATATAACATTTAAAAGAGGAGAATAAAGAGTTAAAGAACATAAGTGATACTTACTAATTAAACATGTCTTAAAATTCTATCATACATTTGTACACAATATGATACTTAAATCAATTTAAAGTGATTTTTATTTAAACATTGGTTGCAATGAAAACTTGATATGGATTGTTTTTAATTCTTGTTATAAAAACTTTCAATATTAATTTTTGCAATATTCAATATACAAATAAAACTTTTTAGTAGTAGATATCGGTGATAAAATAATACATGTTATTTTTCCAAGAATTTTTTTTGAATTCTATAATATACATTTTTAGAATGTTGTTGCCTATTTTTCTACAAATAAGCAAATTATACTATGCATGTTGGAAGTCATTCAATCAGAAGGATGTATCTATTGGGAAAGAATAGGGAGCTATGTAAAATACACTATTAAGTGGGTTGTTCATCACTGAATAAATTATTTATTAATGCACTGATATATAAATACATTTTTTATTTATTTGACTATAACAAATTCTGAATAAGCAATTTAATCAGTTATTAAATATGTATACCTCTGTTTATTAGATATTAAGTATAACTGTGAATTTGACAAAAATCTTATTAATTAGATGTGTTAGTGATACATAGAAAAATCTTAAAACAGGCTTTAATTCCATAATATTTGGTTAATATTTAAAGCAGTTGTTATAGTGGCTTCAAAAAATTTACAGGATTGAGGAAAAATGTCTTACAAGTAAAAACAAAGTGTATGCAGTCCAACATGTTTCTTATACCTGACTAATTTAAAAGTTTAAAGAAATAACCCAAATATACTTTTCAAAGAACAAACAGAATGATTTAACCTTATGTTATCTAAAGTATAGAGGTGATATCATAGCACATTAAGAATTCATAGATATTAAATATTTTTAAGTAATCAAATAATTTTATATTATTTAGTCCCCATTCCTTCCATTACTCCAACATTTTCAAGTCACATTTCTAAGCTCAAGGTGCTCAAGGACGAGTACACGCAGTCTCTGGCCTAGAAAGGCTAACATTTTGATATGCTTATGAGCTGGAATAGATAATTTCATAGGCTAGGTAATAACACTGATAAGAGTGAAAAGCATTAGGGAAGCATACAAAAGAGATGGTTTTTCTAATTTCTTGCTGCAGAGAAGGCTTTCTACAGATGATGACTGAGCTAATTCTTTTAGTGTAAGAGCTAGGAAAGGAAAGTGGGAGAGGCAGTCGATGCAGTAGGAATAGCATGAAAATATGCACAGATTTCAGGATACAAAAGTTAAATGTTAATTGAACATGATTTGAATTAAGTAAGTTGTTAATGATGATGCTGGAGAGCTGGTCAGTGGCCAGTTATGGAGGTCTTTGTTGTGTTAGCACAATGTAACTTTATCCCAATGGGTGAATAATAAGGTCAAACTTTCATGTTGCATTGATCACTCTGACTTCAGTGTAGAAAATAAATTTGGTGGGTCACGAATAGAGAAATGGAGATGAGAAGATTATTATAATTATCTATGGCTGTAGTTCTCAAAGTGTAGTACCTAACCAGCAGCAGCAGTTTCACCTGGGAATTTGTGGGAAATAAGATTCATGGACCTACTCCAGATCTACTGAGTCCGAAACTCTGGAAGGGGGAACTCAGCTATCTATGTTTTCATAAAGTCCTTTTGGTTATTGTGATGTCTGCTAATATGAGAACCAAAGACTGTGGAAAAGATGTTGGGGAGTAAAACTGGATATATCAGTGGAGAAAAAAAGAAGATGATACTTCAAAAAAGATTTCAAAGGTAAAATTGCCAGTTTTGATGGTAAAGTGAATGAAGGGAAAATTTATTAGTGACAGGTGACACTATTAACTGGGATCTAATCTTAAGTAGGATTGTTGGATTAATAGAGATTATGGGTTTTGTAGAACTGGTTTGACTGAAGAGTAAAACTGCAAACAATATATAATCAGTCACATAATCTAGTCTGTATTGAAAAATCAAAACCTGTACCATCATTTTGCACAACTTCAGAAAGAATGTGAATGGCATTGTCTGGATCACAAGTCAAGGGACTCTGGTTATACTGAATAAAATGCAAATGGTGCTTCTTCAAGTCGATCAATGTAGCAGCTGGGAGAAATTGGGGCATCCAGGGATAAGGATCTTCTAGAGGTGAAGATGAAGATTCGTGGAAGACACAGCATGAGATAACATGAAGATAAAAGGTTGTTGCCAGAGAAATATTTTGTAATTTAATATTTCTGGCCTAGTATAGTTCTGGGTAATAATGACAATATGAAAAATTGTATAATTCAGAGTCTGAAGTTTCAAATGGAGTCTTGGTATCAAATTGTATCATCTCAAGCTTAGCTTCTTATTGTCCTGTCAATGGGAGTAGGAATTAAGGGGAAGGCAGAACAAAGGATCTGAGCATTAAGTCCTAAAACTGTGATTAAGCATTCTCAGACTGCAATTGCTGGATAAGTCCAAAGTGGCAGACCCTAAATATACTTTATCTCATCCTCCACCTCTAATCATTCAATAAATCTTGTTGATTTTTCCTAGTAATTATTTTGAGGAAATGACTTTTTTTCCATGGTTACCGCCACAAGTTAGTGCAGTTTTTGTCTACTCAAAGGTAAAATGGTAATGCCAGCCTCATAATTAGAATTACTACTATTAATTTTTCTAAATACCATATCCTGCCATTTAATACCCTTCAGAAACTAATTCTTACTTATGTCTTCAATTTTGTCACCATACATATAATTTATTTAAAACTTGAGTGTCATTGTGGGTGTAGTGCAGTATATATTCTCTTTCATTTAATTCTTAGAACAGATCTCAATGCAGATATTATCATTATTTATAAATGAGAAATTAGGTCTCAAAGAGGAGATAGGAAATATGACTTACTCAAGTAAAGCGGGATTAGGAATTAAAACTGCATGTACATTACTCTGCGATTTGTTCTCTTATCTATTATATACCTCTCCTTCCCACTTATCCCAAACTTCTACCTTCCCTGCTCACTTTGTAAACAATAAATGCCAATCAACCTAATATTACTCTCTTTCCCCTAAAACAAATGATATATATTTTAACCAACATACATTTCTCATCATGTTATTATCTTTTCCACTTTTATATAAGTCATTTGCAAACTTTAGTGTTCATTCTCACCACCCAAAGGGCTTGTTAAAACAGATTGTTGGTCCCTACCCTAAGAG
Source organism: Cacajao melanocephalus (assembly GCA_963573385.1). Lineage (NCBI taxonomy): Eukaryota > Metazoa > Chordata > Mammalia > Primates > Pitheciidae > Cacajao > Cacajao melanocephalus. Next base: position 34,038 of record CAUYLG010017982.1, on the reverse strand, counting down.
TTTCTTATCCAGTGTATCTGTGGCAAGGCCTCAGAATTGACATTTAAAAAAAAATCCTAGATGATGTTGATATTACTGACCTAGAGACTGCACTTTGAAAGCCATTGTCCTAGATATTCTTCTAATTTCTATACCCTTAAAAGCTGATGCAAACATAGTTCTTCTATTGTATATTTCTGTTATCACAACCACTTTCAATAACCACCTTTGTCTCTAGTCTCATATTGCGTTTTTCAGCTTCAATATTTACTTATTTTTTAGGTTGTTAGTTATATTTATTTCCATATCTATTTTTATCAGGCTTTATTTGTTTATCTAACTATCTATCTCTCTATCTTGTATTTAAATGTAGGTTATTGGATTTTTGGTGTCTTAAATATTTTCTTCAAATTCCCATGGCAAAAAAGCTTGATATCTATATATGTACTAAGGACTCGACTATTTGATGATGACATGTAAACAAATAAAGCCAGGATTTTATTTTTCAGTTTTGAATTTTCCCTACTTTATTTTAAATTAGATTTCAATTATCTTTTTCTTCCAACTGTACCATACAGAATTTCACTTGACAACATTTTCTCACTCAAGCTCTTTCTATTTGTTGCCATATTTGAAATTGTATTAGATCATTTTTTTCCTCTCTTTAATTTACTATAGGTAGGAAGTATTGTACAGTTCCATTGCAAAAAAGGACACCTTCTCCAAGGGTCTACAACACGCACCTGCCTCCCTGATCTCACATGGAGTGGAATTCAGCCTGAATGCATACGTAAGTATTATGGGTAAGAAATAATACTATCATGGATAAGAATTTATATGCATTTTTTCTCCCAAGTATACAGATAAATTTACATCTATAGGTGTATCAAATAGACTTTTAGATTAAAAAAACATATTTTATGTATGTAATCTTATTACTGTATCATAAATTCATGCCCATTGGGAATCACTTTTTCCAAATAAGTCAGTAAGCACAAGGCACAATTTTATTCTTTTTATAAAGACCCGATGTATAGTTTGGCCACCAGGTAATTTTAGGTGATGATTAATTCAGTTTTTAGTTTATGGATCTACACCTATCAGTCTGAAGTACTCTGAAATACCGAGGCTCCAATCTAACAGCTTCTAATTAAAAAAAAAATCACTTGTGAAAATATTATCTGAGAATCTGGGGAAACTAAAAACATCTATGAAAGGAAATATTCATGGACGCTAGGCCAAAAATTTGAAAGCAGTTTTAGTATTTCCAGAAGCCTTTATATGTTCTCTGATCCTAAGTGGAGAGCACTTGCTATACAGATTAAATCAGAAAAAAGCCCAGGGTCACTAAATAAATAACTTTTTCTGAAATACAATTAGAAATAAATTCTAGTTTGTCAACTCCTTGACTCTTCTTTCTCTCCAGTTGCCATTTAAACAAACTCCTCCCTTATCTTTTGAATTGTGTTTCTTGACAAAATATGAAAAAAGTAAGCTGGGAGTGGAACCACTTAGTAGGATGGTATCTAGCTTTTAGGATTTGCTGAAGCCTACACAAGCCCTGTGAATTTACTCCATCCCTTTTCAGAACCATCCAAATGATTGTAGGGCTCCCTAGGGATCAGCAGCTTACTTTAAAGTAGGAGAACACTCCATAGAGATGTCATGTTACATGCCTTGTTGGCTTATATTCAAATATGGAAAATTATTTAAATGAGAATTCCTCAGAATGTGTATTTTAGAACAGCTGTGTGCCTGTAACTAGGTATTTCATAGTAAACCACGGCTCTTTGATGTCCTCCAGTTGGGATATGATAATTTAAATAAAGTTAAACATCATCTGTTACTGCAAAGTATCTCAAAGTTTCTAACATGTACATAACATAGGGTTTAAGAGACAGACTGTTTGTAGTTATTCTTGTTGATACTTATTCCATGAGGATTACATTTCACTAACTGAATTAAATCAAATATAAACCATTTATGCCAGGAACGGTGGCTCATTCCTGTAATCTCAGCACTTTAGGGGGCTGAGGTGAGCGGATCACTTGAGGTCAGGAGTTTGAGATTAGCCTGGTCAACATGGTGAAACCCCGTTTTTATTAAAAACACAAAAAAACTTAGCTGAGTGTGGTGGCAGACGCCTGTAGTCCCAGCTACTCAGGAGGCTAAAGCAGGAGAATCACTGGAACCCAGGAGGTGGAAACTGCAGTGAGCTGAGACTCCACCTCTGCACTGGGTGGAAGAGTAAAACTCCATCTCAAAAAACAAACCAACAAACAAACAAAAAATAAAAAAATAAAAACCATTTAACACAATGTTTAGCACACAGAGTAAAAACATGTTAGCTATTATTTATACCGTTATGGACCTCCATTAAAAAACAAATGAAAAATCTTGTTTTTCCAAATTTATTCACAGAACACTTTTTTCAGAGATCACTTTTAAGGATTTATATCTATGAACAAATGATTAAAAATGCTATCCGCTTTAAGGGGAAAATTTCTTGTAGCATTTATCTCTGATTGAGAAAGAAATGGTCTTTATAAGACATAAAGCAGATGAAATAAGGGGAAGATATGGTGTAATCAAGGTAGAGAATTAGGAGTGGAAGGAAACATGGAGGAAAAGAGACAGAGAATTAGATGAATAAAATGATACTTCCAGCACATGGATCCAAATATAGCCTGAAAATTCCATATGTAAAAAAATTAAAGTGTACTTTTATTGGGAAGTATTAATACCAGAGCAATATAATTAGCTGTGGTTTCACTTGAGGTCAGGAATTTGAGATCAGCCTGGTCAACATGGTGAAATTCCATCTTTATTAACAACACAAAAAATTAGCTGAGTGTGGTGGCAGGTGCCTGTAGTCCCAGCTACATGGGAGGCTAAAGCAGGAGAATTGCTTGAACCCAGGAGGCAGGTTCACAGCTGGTTTCACAGCTAATTATATAAAAGAAAATAGACTTTTAATTTGAAATAAATGTAATAAATTTGAAATTTATAAAATAATATTTTCTGAACTAGTATAGAAAACCTGAGCTTGACAAACATTAAAAGGTGTCTTACCACAGAACTTCATAGATCCTTTAAAATGCTGAAGTTTATTGTGACTCTCTAGAATATGTGACTCTCTACAATGGTAAAGCATACATTTGTGAGCTTAGTTATTGACAATGTCTTTTTGTTCTCATTTAATATCTACTAATGTTCCACAAATGGTTGATTAGGAAATGCTAAAGTATGAAATCAGTAAGTATATTTTCATTGAAACATTTTTTATAATTTATTAGAATAATTATTCAAAGATATATGTATATAAAGGCATTGAAGTATGTCTAAAATATATTGTGACTTCTCTCTCTAAATTTTCTTAACACGTTCATAGATAATTTACTTTGTTCTCTTTTCTTAATATAGCCCACAGCTGTAAACAGCCAGAAACTCCTGCTCATGCAAATGTAATAGGGATGGACCTTCCATCTCATGGGTATACACTGATTTACACCTGTCAGCCTGGCTTCTTCTTAGCAGGTGGAACAGAACATAGAGTGTGTAGATCTGATAACACCTGGACTGGAAAAGTTCCTGTTTGTGAAGGTAAGTTTTCTCTATAGAATCTTTTTAACACAAGAGATTGCACTATTAATACCTTCCTTGGCTACAGACAAAAACTCAACTCAAATTAGCATAGAAACAAGGGAAATTGGTTGACTGACTCCAAGTCTAGGAGTAATGGAAACACTTCCAGATTCAGAGGCATAGAAATATGAGTTTATTCATAGATTTTTTTTTCTCATGTGAATGTTACTTCTTGCCTCTATTCTATCTTCAAGTTCTCTTTTCAAGGTAGGTATATTATTCTTCTAGGACTTTCTAACAAAATACCACAAGCTGGTAGCTTAACAGAATAGGAATTTATTCTTTCACAGTTTGGAAGTCCAGAAGTCCAAAATTAAGGTGTCAGCAGGACCTTGTGCTCTCTGTAAGCTATAAGCAGAAATCATTCCTTGCCTCTTCCTAGCTTTTTGTAGCTTCTGACAATCCTGGGTATTCATTGGCTCCTAGCCTCACTCCAATTTCTGCCCCATTTCCACATGGCCTTCTTTCTTGTGCATTTTCATTTGGCCTCTCCTCTTCTTATGAGGACACCAGTCCTTGTATTTAGGGCCCATCCTAAATTCAGGATTATTTAATCCCAAGATCTCTAGTTAATTACATTTACAAAGACCCTATTTCCAAATAAGGTCATAGAGGTTCCAGGTGAACATAAATTTTGTGTATACACTATTCATTAGACTAGGGAAAATTGCTACCAGACTGCTCAGGTTATTCTACCAGAGTAACCCTAGTAGAAAGAGTCTTTCCCAAAGTTTGGTGAGGAAAGCAGTATCTGGGATTCCGTTAGCCACAATTTTGAATGGAGCCCATCTCCAAATCCATTACTCAGCCAGGGTCATATGGTATTAATCTTTGGACCAGATTTAGGTAAAGTGTCCACCCTGTTGCTACTCATTCAGGGCAGTTCTCACTTGGAAAAGGGTTATGTTGCCAGAAGAAGGAATAAAAGAAATTTTTCTAGTGTTTTTGGTAAGGTCATCAACAAAATCCATTTCCTGATATCCAAGAAACCTTCTACTTGTAAGGCCTTCTAATTTTTTATCTCATGCAGCTTTCCTAAATGACAATTACTTTCTTTTTCTTGAAATGTTTTCATTCTCTTTACCAGAACATCACTCTGCTATTTTTCTTTCTATTTTTTTATGATATAAATCTCTGTAGTTTGAGAAGATCTTGTTCTTTGGTTTGTTTGCTTGTCATTATCTGTTTCCACTCTCCTGTTCTCTTATCTACCACTCTTCAACTAGAATATAATCTTATGAGAGACTTCATCCAAAGTGTTTACAACTGAAATTTTAACACTAAATCAGTACCTTACATGTGAAAAGCATTCAATAAATATTTGTTGAATGAGTAAATGTTTTACTCCCTCCTAATTCTGGGTATCCATTCTCCATTTCCTTTATACACTGATTTTTTTCTACTTATGATTTTCTAAAGATGCAGTACTTAGCCATCTCTTGTTTTCGTCCTGTATGCACTCATGGGTGATGTCATTTGAGCCAATGGCTTCAACAGCAGCCTTTACATAGCTTACTTACAAATTAATATTTCTAATGTATGTATTTTATTTTATCTTCAGACTTACAATTCCATTGTTTACTTGATATCTCTATTGGAATTCTTCAATTGCATTTCAATACCCAATATATGCAACACTAAACTCATAAATTTCTTTTCTCAATATAGTTTCTCTGTAGTATTCCATATCTCACTGATATTACCATCCTATAGTTATACATGAAATCTAGTAATCGACTTAGATATTTCATATCCCTCTAAATCACCACAATTTCAATAGCTTTCTTATCTGTCCCCTTTTTGGTTTATTGTCACTACTATCATACCCTAACTCAGCATTATCTCTACTGGGACTACTGCAGCGCCTCTTAACTTCTCTAGCCATATCAGTACTTGCTCCTTTCCAAAGTTTTCTCCATTTTCCAGCCAGAGGAATAATTGCCCAAATCACTTCCTTTTACAGTCTTTTAAGACATTACATTTGTTCTTAGGATACATAGTTACAAAGCATTCATCTCATAGCTCCTATAACATTCCAGTCACTTCTATATCCTGCATGATTTATTTAGTTTTGGGCTACCTTTGGTTTTGGCTTAAAACCTTGAAGATTTCACTTTTGAGTCTATCCAATTTCTGGTGACATCTTTAGTTATCTCAGCAAACTTTGAATTTTTAAATGTAAACCCTACGCCAAATAGTTTTTGCCTTCTGTCAACAAGAACAACCCTCAGCTTTCAGCTTCCATGTTGGAGGCAATTGTCTACCCTCTGGCTTATGCCTCTAAAATAAGAAATGACATCCCAAGATGATATGGCTACAGAAATCTGCCCCTTGTGCCAACAGACTATAATGAGAATAATTATTGAAATCGTTAGTTACAAAATGAGTGTTAAGTAGGGAACTGATATGTTGTGACGAATGAGACATTTTAGAGAAAGCTGTCTATCTGAAATGTCAGAGAATAAAATGGACAGTGCATCACATTGTGTGTGTGTGTTTGTGTGTGTGTGTGTATGTGTACGTATGTATGTAATTAATCATATCCACTTATGTAAACACCTTTATTTCTTTTCATAGCTGGTTCTAAAATATTGGTGAAAGATCCTAGACCTGCACTGGGAACACCTAGTCCGAAGCTAAGTGGTTAGTAATGTCATTTGTTTTTCTAGAAGTTATGATTTCTGAAAATGGTCTGCTGTTTCTTGACATAGTAACTGTGTATTTGAAAAATATATTTAAGTATAAAAAACTATGACTGTCTTCAATTTGATAATTTACAAGATGTTGAATTTAAAGCAATGTAATTCAGTGATATATTAGTATTCCGAAAGTATTGTTCATAGTTCTATTTGCTAAAAATATTAAAATTTCTACGGAAGAGTATCTGTAAATGACTATAGCATAATGGCAATGCTTTCGTTTAAAATATTAAAATAAAAATGAGGTCTTACTTAAAAATTTTAAATGAATACATTTTAAAATGGATCCAAATACACTAGATATGAGAATAAAGATCAACCCCTTCTAGAACTTGACCAGTTTATGGTCAATTATTTGATTTAAAAAGCAAATTAGAAAACCTAATACAACCAAAAAAAACACAAATTTTAAAGTCCTACAAACTCGATGTAATTCTCATTTTATATACTCTCTTACATGTACTTTGGAAAAAATATTTTATATATGTGAGTCTCCATTTCTCTTTTTATACAAAAGGGATAATAATTAAGTCATTATATAATAAGCTTCATGAAAATGGAGTGCAAAGTGCTTAGCCCATAGTAAGGGCTCAATATATGAGTTGCTTTGTATCAGTCTGTTTTCATACTGCTGATAAAGATGTACCTAAGACTAGACAATTTACAAAGATAGAGGTTTAATTGGACTTAACAGTTCCGTGTGGCTGAGGAAGCCTCATAATCATGGCAGAAGGCAAGGAGGAGCTATTCTGTCTTATATGGATGGCAGCAGACAAAGAGAGAATGAGGCAGATGCAAAAGCAGAAACCCCTCATAAAACCATCAGATCTTGTGAGACTTATTCACTACCATGAGAACAGTGTGGGGAAAACTGCCCCCATGATTCAATTATTTCCCACTGGCTCCCTCCCACAACATGTGGGAATTATGGGACTACAATTCCAGATGAGATTCAGGTGGAGACACAGAGTCAACCATATCATTTCAACGTTGACCCCTGCCAAATCTCATGTCCTTACATTTCAAAACCAATGATGCCTTCCCAACAGTCCCCCAAAGTCTTAACTCATTTCAGCTTAGCCAAGAATTCACAGTCCCAAGTCTCATCTGAGACAAGGCAAGTCCCTTTTGCCTATAAGCCTGTAAAATCAAAATCAAGCTAGTTATTTCCTAGATAGAATGAGGCTACAGATATTTTCTGAATACAGCTGTTCCAAATGGTACACTTTGGCCACCACAAAGGAGCTGCATGGCTCATGCAAGTTCAAAATCCAGCAGGGCAGTCATATCTTAAAGCTCCAAAATGATTTCGTTTGACTCCATGTCTCCCATCCAGGTCATGCTGATGCAAGAGGTGGGTTCCCACGGTCTTTGGCAGCTGTGCCTCTGTGGCTTTGCAGGGTACAACTTACCTCTTGGCTGCTTTCATGGGCTGGCATTGAGTGTCTGTGGCTTTTCCAGGCACTCAATATAAGCTGTTGGTGGATCTACCATTCTGTGTTCTGGAGGACGGTGGCCCTTTATTCACAGTTCCACTAGGTGGTGTCCCAGTAGGGACTCTGTGTGGGGGCTCCAACCCCACATTTCCCTTTTGCACTGCCCTATCAGTAGTTCTCCATGAGAGCCCTGCCCCTGCAGCAAACTTCTGCCTGGGCATCAAGGCATTTCCGTATTTCTTCTAAAATCTAGGCAGAGGTTCCCAAACCTCAATTCTTGACTTCTGTTTACCCGTACGACATCACATGGAAGCTGCCAAGGCTTGGGGCTTGAACCTTCTGAAGCCATGACCCAAGCTCTATGTTGGCCCCTTTCAGACATAGCTAGAGTAGCTAGGATGTAGGACACAAGTCCCTAAGCTGCACACAACACAGGGACTCTGGGCCTGGCCCAGAAAATCATTTTCTCCTAGGCCTCTGGGCCTGTGATGGGGATGCCATGAAGACCTTTGACAAGTGCTGGGGACATTTTTCCCTTTGTCTTGGGGATTAACATTTGGCTCCTCATTGCTTAAGCAAATTTCTGCAGCTGGCTTGAATTTCTCCCCAGAAAATAGGTTTTTCTTTTCTATCACATTCTCAGGCTGCAAATTTTCTGAACTCTGATGTTCTGCTTCACTTAGAAAACTAATGCCTTTAGCAGCACCCAAGTCACCTCTTGAATGCTTTGCTGCTTAGAAATTTCTTCCACCAGCACCCTAAATCATCTCTCTCAAGTTCAAAGTTCCAGAGATGTCTAGGGCAGGGGCAAAATGCCAAAAGCCTCATTGCTAAAACATAGCAAGAGTCCCTTTACTCCAGTTCCCAACAAGTTCCTCATTTCCATCTAAGACCACCTCAGCCTGGACTTTATTGTCCATATTGCTATTAGCATTTTGGTCGAAGTCATTCAACAAGTCTGTAGGGAGCTCAAAAGTTTTCTATATTTTCCTGTCTTCTTCTGAGCCCTGCAAACTGTTCCCCAGTCCAAAGTACTTTCCACATTTTTTAGTATCTTTTCAGTAGCACCCCACTCTACTGGTACCAATTTACTCTATTAGTCTGCTTTCAAACTGCTGATAAAGACATACCTGAGACAGGGCAATATACAAAGAGGATATACATAGTATATATACAAAGAAATTGGACTTACAGTTTCACTTGGCAGGGGAAGCTTCACAATCACAGCAGAAGGCAAGGCGGAGCAAGTCCTGTCTTACATGTATGGCAGCAGGCAAAGAGAGAATGAGGAAGATGCAAAAGTGGAAGCCCCTAATAAAACCATCAGGTCTTATAAGACTTATCCACTACCATGAGAACAGCATGGGGGGAAACTGCCCCCATGATTCAGTTATCTCTCACCAGGTCTCTCCCACATGTGGGAATTAGAGGAATACAATTCAAGATAAGATTCAGCTGGGGACACAGAGCCAAACCATATAATGCTTATTTAGTATTAGTATTTTATTTCTGTGATACTATTAAAAAACGGAAAATAAAATAAGAGCCTAATATCTGATCTTCACCTTGGAAACAGATTATTCTCAGTTGTATTTAGCCAAGAACTACATTAGGATCTAGTTTTAGTTGGGTTTAGAAGTGCTCAATGTACATGCTATAAAAGTAGAGAGACCACCAAGCTCTGTAACTTGCACTGATCCATTCAACACTCGTTGAAAACATGCTGAATGCCATTAAGGCAATCAAAGAATACATAAAAGTAAGGTAGGGTTTACAATGGAGTCAGAAAACCATAATTGTCCATCAATGCCCAAAATTTTCCTAGGGCAATGCTTGATCTGGGACCAGATGGATGCTCTGAATAATAGCTACAGCACATCAAATCTGTAAAAAACTGTTCATATATCAAATAATAAACAAATTTTATAACAAAGTTAGTCTTCATAGCTCATATCTGACCAAGATGCAATCAAAGGTCAATAAGAAGATATGTAATTAAAAACAAATTCTTGTATGTTCGGAAATTCAGAGCAAAATTAGTACTAATAAATCATGAATTAAAGAAGATATTAACACAGAAAATATATTAGAATTTACTTATTTTGAAAAATTTAAATATCAGAGCTTGGGGGCTATAACAAAAGAGAACCTAAGAGGGGAATTTGTATTATTAAATCCTTACATTATTGAAGAAAAAAGCCTCAGAATTAATTAGTTGTGCCCTAATTAAAAAAATATTAAGACTGTAATAGAGTAACAAGAAAGAAATCAATGTAAAATAAAAACAAGCAACCCCCTAATACAACAGAAGAATCTCAACAGAGCCAAACGTAGTTATTTTCAAAAATGAAGTAGAAAAATTTCTGGTAAAAATAATATAACAAAGAAAATGTGAACATAACTACATAGAGAGTAGATTAATGAAATTCAAATTATATTAACGGAAACTATCAATAACTGTCAACATTTAAAAACATTTGCACAAAGCAGACAAAATACTAGAAAAGTATGTCTTACTAGAACTAACTAATAAAATATGTGAATAATTTTATAACAAAGTACTGGTTAAAATTATTTCCACACACACACAAAATGAGATCTATGTGGCTCTACTAATAAATTTCACTACATTTTAAAGAAACAGAATAGATCTTTCAAGTTTATAAAAACTCTCTGAACAATAAAATTCATTCTCTAGGCTCAACATAGCTTCAATAACTCAGTTAAAGATATTATAAAAGAGAAAAAATTCAGGCCAATTTGACTCAGAATTATAGATGAGAAAATCTCAAAATCTTAGCAAATCAAATCCAACATTGCAGTAAAGTTAACCCATGTTAAAAGGAAAACTTCAGCTGAATTAAATTTAAATGAGTTTAATTGAGCAGTGAACAATTTGTGAATGAGGCAGCCCTAGGAATCACAGCAGATTCAGAGAGATTCCAGGGATGTCTCGTGGTTAGAACAAATTTATAGACAAAAAAAGGAAAGTGACGTACAGAAATCAGAAGTGAGGGACAAGAACAACTGGATTGGCTATCGTTCGGTGTTTGCCTTATTTGAACATAGTTTGTACACTCAGCAGTGTATGAGTAGTAGACGTCCAGCTGCTGGAATTGGCTAAGATTCAGCTATTGTAGAGGTGCATGTTCCTAAATTAGGTTTTCAATCTTGTCTACCTATTTTAGGTTGCAGTTCATCCACAAGGACTCAAATATAGAAATAGAGAGTCCTTCTCAGGCCATATTTAGTTTACTTTAACACCCACCAGAACCAGTTTGGATTCATTATAGCTACACACATATATTTTAGTGTTAAATAATCCTTGAAAGTAATGTATCACATTAAGAGATTAAGGTGCAAAAAATTATGATAATTGCAATAGTGCAAAGAAAGTATTGATAAAATTTAACACCTATTTATAATTTTTAAAAGTTCTTAATAAATTCTAAACCTGAGAAAAATTATTCATAAAAATTCTATGGCAAATAACATATTAAATGAGAAAATATTAAGCAGTATATTATTTAAAATCATCAATGAGACAGTGATTATATTACTCAAAAGTGATAGGAGTGGAAGTTGGCAATGGTATCAAAGTAAGGAGCATGTATCAAAGTAAGGAGCTATATTGCTTATAAATTATCATGGAAATAAAACTTTTAGTTATTACTGGAATATTCAGTAAAAGCTCAACTCTTAGGGTATTTGATGCTGATCCTCTGCAGTGATTTTGCTTTCTTTTTTAAATAGAATTCAAGGAATACATAGCTTGTAAATGCAGTCCCTGTGATCTAACTGGTAAGAAGTGTGATACATGCATATATCAGATGAAAAATCATCAATAACTTGTTAGAAAAATAAAAAAGGACTTTTTCTTAAATCTACTTAATTTACTCACTCACCCAACGAGTCTTGAGTCTCTTAAATAGCTGTCTAGGGATGTGCTATGCTGTGAGGTATAGGATTAATGGCAGCTTCTCTCAGCTGCTTCCAAAGAGCCGTGTAGACTTTAACGTAACTAATTTATTTAACTCAAAATTACATAAATAATTTACATAAATACAATAAGTCTTTTTGGCTATTATCTAAAATAGTGTTTCTTCTTTAGATGAAAATTTTATAAGTTTTAGAATGTTCTTTGATTATACCACAATTCATCTCTCACCCTTGAGTGTCCAGCAATTCTAGTGACAATTTCTAAAAATACCTGCCTACCTCAAAGCTGTCAATATGGTGGAGTCCTATTTTTCTTCAGGAGCATCTGTTACTAGAAGAACTAAACTCAGTATTGTGTAAGGGGGAACAAAGAAGCACTCTCTCAGAATAATTTTGCAGGACCGCCCTGCAAAAGCAGGGTTTAACTCTTTGGTCTTCCTCTTAAAAATCTATTTCCACTGTTAGAAAAAATCAGGCTCCTTGGGACTTGTGTATGGTTTTACTGCCATGATGCTGTGAAATCATTTTATTTTCCTTCTGAAAGAAATATATTGTATAAAAGACCAAATATACGTGAAGTTTATATTTACCTGGGATCTAAAAATAAACCTCATGTCTTTAACTGGTGTTGTCTATTTCTCTCTTATTGATAACATATGAACAAATCTAGATTATTGCTGTGTTGATTTATTCTAAGAAATGGAAACACTTTTATATGAAGAATTAATTCTGTAACACACATTCAACATTACTGTGTACTTAGCAATACATCATTATTCAAAAACGAATACTGTATTTAATGCTTATATTTATAGGACATTGTGAAATTAATGTGTGGTATATTTAATCTATTCACAGTTCCTGATGATGTATTTGCCCAAAATTATATATGGAAAGGGTCTTACAATTTCAAAGGAAGGAAACAACCCATGACCTTGACAGTTACTAGTTTCAATGCTTCCACTGGGAGAGTTAATGCAACACTGAGCAATAGCAACATGGAGCTGCTACTTTCAGGTATCACATTAAAAACAGCAATGAAATATAATACCTTCATGCCTTTATTTCTATTTTGATTTCATCATTTTTAGTAATGCATTTCATACAGTGAAATGTTTATTTTGATACATTTGCTTTTGATGACATTCATATTCACCCAGAACCAAGGTTTTCTGTTTTTGGATTGATCAGTGAATGTGACTGCAGAAATCTAAAACTAGGTTTAAAATAAGTTCCTTCAATAATTGTTTCATAGCTAGAATTAGATGTCATATATTAGGTCATTTTTTTATTGTACTTTAAGTTCTGGGGTATATGTGCAAATGTTGCAGGACTGTTGCATAGATGCACACATGCCATGGTGGTTTGCTGTCTCCATCTCCCCATCACCTACATCAGGCATTTCTCCTCATGTTATCCCTCCCCAACCTCCCTACCCTCTACTGTCCCTCCCCTAGCCCCCAATTCCCCAACAGACCCCCATGTGTGACGTTCCTCTCCCTGTGTCCTTGTGTTCTCAGTGTTCAGCACCCGCATATCAGTGAGAACATGCAATGTTTGGTTTTCTGTTCTTGTGTCAGTTTGCTGAGAATGAAGGTTTCCAGGTTCATCCATGTCCCTACAAAGGACATGAACTCATCCTTTTTTATGGCTACATAGTATTCCATGGTGTATATGTGCCACATTTTCTTTATCCAGTTTATCATTGATGAGCATTTGGGTTGGTTCCAGATCTTTGCTATTGTAAACAGTACCGCAGTGAACATACGTGTGCATGTGTCTTTATACTAGAATGATTTATAATCCTTTGGGTATATACCCAGTAATAGGATTGCCGGGTCAAATGGAATTTCTATTTCTAGATCCTTAAGGAATTGCCACACTGACTTCTACAATGGTTGAACTAATTTACCCTCCCACCGACAGTGTAAAAGTATTCCTATTTCTCCACATCCTCTCCAGCATCTGTTGTCTACAGATTTTTTAATGATCACCAGTCTAACTGGCGTGAGATGGTATCTCAATGTGGTTTTGATTTGCATTTCTCTAATGACCAGTGATGATGAGCATTTTTTCATATGTTTTTTGGCCTCATAAATGTCTTCTTTTGAAAAGTGTCTGTTCATATTGTTCACCCACTTTTGAATCAGTTTGTTTTTTTCTTGTAAATATACTTTAGTTCTTTTTAGATTCTGAATATTAGCCCTTTGTCCAATGGGTAGATTGCAAAAATATTTTCCCATTCTGTTGGTTGCTGGTTCACTCTGATGATAGTTTCTTTTGTTGTGCCGAAACTCTCAAGTTTAATCAGATCCCATTTGTCTATTTTGGCTTTTGTTGCCATTGCTTTTGATGTTTTAGTCATAAAGTCTTTGCCTATGTCCTGATAGTTTTGCCTAGGTTTTCTTTTAGGGTTTTTATGGTATTAGGTCTTATGTTTAAATCTTTAATCCATCTGGAGTTAATTTTAGTGTAAAGTGTAAGGAAGGGGTCCAGTTTCATAATTTTTAATTTAGGTATGAATACAACAAAAACTTCCACTATACTCATAAAACCAAAATACCAAATTATTGATTTCTCAATTAGCCTATGGCCATACAATCATTTCTTCGAATGATGATATTTAGATGGACACCCAATATTTAAGGCAGAAAAAGATAGAGCTACACTTACTTAAACAACCATAAGGGAACCAAAACCTGGCCAATCTCAAGTTCCTGTTTCCTCTGTCCAGTACGCATCTCTCATTATGTTAGATTGCACTGGTTTTCCTAACAGTCAGATATTCTCTCAAAAGTCACCTCCTCAAGCAATGCTCCCAATGACCTGACCTAAAGGAACGTTTGCATTACAAATGCAGTCAGACGTATTATTAGTTTTAGGTAGCCTTACCCTGTTTTTTTCTTTTCAATATTTGAAACTATATTCTTTGTGTTTATCATTTAGTATGTGCCTGTATTCTAACAATATAAATTATAAGAAAGCTCTTTGCATTCCAATTGTATATTGTATTCCCAGAGGCTAGCAGAACATCTGAAACAAAATAGGCCTCAATAATTATTTTCAAATTAATGCATTTGAATTATAATTGCTCTCATTTTTTAAAATGAGTCACTATGATAAGTGATATTGCAAATATGTAATACATGCTGTAAACTTCGTCTGTATAGCTATATCCCATATACATATTAATAATGAAATAATTTATGCTGTAAAAAATGGAAAATAAAATTATATTCATTGATTTTATAAATTTTAGAAGAAATACTGAGTGTCATTCATATTATTGAATGATCCTCCATTAAACACAAAGTAAAAATATTAGAATTTACTATGTAGTATGATTTTAAAAAATACATATAATGACATATTAATTGAAAGAAGCTTTAAATGAATGAGACCAATTCACTTAAATTATGACTAATGCTTTATTTAACTTTGTTGTAGTAACACAGGTTTTCTTTATTTTCTATAGTTACTCCAAAATAAATGTATACTTATTCTAATCTAGATAAATTCATGAGTTTTCTATATATATGGAGAAAGATATCTAGATTAATTTGCTTTCACTTACTGTCTCCATATAAATCAATTGTAGCAATTTTTCAGCAATATTATTATCGATTACTTTTATGTCTTTCTCCTGTTGATTTTAAGCCAAGATCTATGTCTCATTATCTTTGCATTCCCTGTGTATTATGGTGCCCTATTACATAGGTGAACACTTAAGTTAGAATGAATGAATGGAGTCAAGTTTAAACAACGGTTAATCACAAATTTTTTTTTTAGATCCTATTTTATAGTATTTCCATAAACATGCTTGCACTCCATCCTATTGCTACCCTTAGAACACTTACTGTGTAAAAATCATTGTATATATTTTTGCTTCTCTTCCTTATTTCATTACTTGTATTTACCTTCCCAGACTAAAAATCCCACTTTATTTTTAAGAACCAGTTCAAATGCCTTTTGTTATTTTTTTGAGATGGTGTCTTGCTCTGTCACCCAGTCTGGAGTGCAGTGGTGCCATCTTGACTCACTGCAACCTCCACCTCCCAGGCCCCAGCCATCCTCCCACCTCAGCCTCCTGAGCAGCTGGGACAACAGGTGTGTGCCATCACGGCTGGCTAATTTTTTAAAATATTTTTGTAAAGATGGCATTTTACCATGTTATTTAGGCTGGTCTGAAACTCCTAAGCTTATACTTTTATACTCAAGCCATCTATCCACATTGGCATCCCAAAGTGCTGGGATTACAGGCATGAGCCACCATGCTTGGCCCTCCAGTGCTTTTCCTTTATAACTATTCCCTGATCATTCTAGTGTGAAATGGTCTCTTTCTGGTTTTTAATTTATCACATTCTCTCATGTGTTTTACTGAGCTGTGTACCTTACTTATACTTCCTATTTGGTTGGAAATTATTAAAAACAGGAACAATATATATTCATCTTTGTGGCTCAAGCAGCACCTATAATACTCTTTTTCACAGAGTTAGCATGATAATTCATTATTAAGGAGAATATCAGGAATTTTAACATTTTATTTGTATGCTTGAAAATTTTAGAATCTGATTGGGGAGAAATCATTTTGTTTTCAATATCATGGAATGATGTTATTAAAAACACTAGTGCTTAACTGTGATAGCGCAGATAATTTAAACCCCACAATTAAGAAATAAGTTGAGGATTTCAGAAGACAGAGAAATCAATGTATATTGCAAGGTTTGCAGGCAGCATTATGGGTTAAGCCATCCTTGATGTGCCTTTGTCTTATTTGTCTATTACATATCTTACATAATCTATTTAAGGAACTATGAATAATAAAATGAAGTATAACTAGTAGACCAAATTGTCCTTGCATTTTACAGGGTTATATAAAAGCCAGGAAGCTCGCCTAATGTTACACATATATCTTATTAAAGTACCAGCTCATGCTTCCATGAAGAAAATGAAGGAAGAAAATTGGGCAATGGATGGCTTTGTAAGTATAGTTATTTTAATGTCTATTGCTGATTTTAATGATAAATTAGTATCTTGTTCAGAAAAGGAGAGTTTTCTAAATTTAGCTAATTATGAATACATATATACACGTATATATTAGTAAATATAAATAGTATTCTAAAGTACAAACCTAGGAATACTGGATTCTGATGTGCTTTGCTTACTTTTGTAGTGTGTGTGTGTGTGGGTGGGTGGGTATGGGTCTGTGTATGTGTGGGTGTGGGTGGATGTGGGTGTGTGTATATGTGTGTGTGTGTGCAGATCTGCATATAGTTTTTCACTGGTTTCATCAAATATATTCCATCTACAGTCAGTACTATGATAAATAAATCTGGATGAAATATAATTCAGTCTTTGTCTGGAACCACTACTACTTAAGGCATATGCAATATATTTACAAAGTACGTCAGAAAATTAAATATTCCCATTATGTTGAAGCATGAATTTAGACTATTTTATCTATAAGGTCCATGAAAAGGAACTTATGTGAGCTACTTCCTGTGGGGAGATAGTTACTGTAGCTTCACCATGGAGTCACTCCTCCTATTAAGTGATTTATGTGAGTGGAGTTTTAACATTGACAGTGGAAACCACAAGGGCCTGGGGTCTTTGCTGAGAGTCAGCATGAGAGATCTGACTGCCTTAATGGGAAAGAAGATACTGTAGTAGGTCATAGGCCACTATGTAGTAGCCTTCGATAAGTTTCAATAAGCCTTCAAGAAGTACAATAAGCCTACTATGTCATAGACGTCAATAAGTTTGGTTCCTGAGGGAAAAAAAAAAGTTTATCCTATTTATCCATTATATATTCATGGAGTTGGGAACCGACTCAAATCTGCAATGCACTCAGATTTTTTAATTGTATTATTTTATGTAGGAAACAAATAAAGTGAATTGATTCATTAAAATATTAGAGTTTGAGCTTCTCCTTAGAAGTACTTTATTTTTTAGAGTGGCCATACCCAAAGTATGATGTCTGATAATAAGGAATAAACCACTTGTGAAATGTCAGGCTTGCAGGTGTTGTTTGGTATGCTTTGCTTTTTAGAGTGAGGATTCAAGTGTTTTACAACTTCTATAATAATGTACATGACTTAGGTAACTAATTGCCATTAATTAACACAAACCTCAGGATATATCACTTTAATACTTAGTTGTAGAAATTGCTGAAATGTAACATTTCCTATTTTACTTATGACATCAAATTACATTATGCATATAAAATATTTTTAAATATAATATTTTGCACAAATGCAAGGTGAATGTAATAGTTAGCATTTGCAACATTAGACACAGCCATGAAGTCTCAGGTCAAACAGTAGTAAGTATTTAGCTATTTTTCACTTGTAATGGGCTAGCTGCGGAGGCAGTACTTGAGGGTGTGGTATTAAATCCAGAACTAGAATATTTTCTTCATGTTATAAAGAAATTCCACAGCTTTTAGCTACCAACCCCCACCTTACATTCTCAAATCAGCTCTAAGTAACCACCAATCTATTTTCTGTGTGTATAGATTTCCCTGTTCTGACTTTCATATGAATGAAATCATATAATATGTGCCTTTTGTGACTGGCTTCTTCCACTTGGTATGATGAGAAATATGGCTGTTAAGGCCTAGTCCTGCAACTGAACTATTGGCAGTCCCAACCCCTACATTCCATAGGCCCAAGCAAGTCACAGGACCAAGCCCAACTCAGTGAGATAGGGAGTATACACTTCCCATGAAGGCTGGGAGAGGGAGGATGTGGAACAGTAATAGAATTTACAAAGCACAGTATTTTTATGTTTTAATTTTTAATTGGTCACTGTATTTCGTCATGTCATTGCTTTTTTTGGACAGCAGATGTCTTAACCTATAATAAATCTATATATCTATATCATATAGTAATAACCAGTCTCTTTTTTGTTATAATTATTTCAAATTAGAAAATTTACTTTTGCTTTTAATGATGGAAAATGTGCACAATGTGCTATGTTTTGCATGGGAAGAAAATATAAAAGAAAGGAAGTTGAGATAATATTCTTTTCAGAATAAAATTGGGTATTTATTAAGGCTTGGAAAATATAGCTATGGCCAGTATTCAAATATATTTGGTCATTTATGTATTTTTAGGTTTCTGCTGAGCCTGATGGAGCTACTTATGTATTTCAAGGATTTATTCAAGGCAAAGATTATGGGCAGTTTGGCCTACAAAGACTGGGTAATGTATTCATTTTGATTTTCATGAACTTCTGTTATTATCCCAGGCATCATAAAAGAAAAGACTGTGGATCCTGTACATTAGGCACACTTACTCTGTAAATTCTGCACTGCCAGGACTATACACTGATACCTTTGATAGCCCTTTTAAAAAATCACATTCTTCAAAATATTGGATCTTTATCTACCGTGTTTAGATTTTCATGCTATTTCTAATAAACATGATAAACTGGCTTTCCTTTAAGCACATAAAAAGAGAAAAAATGATACAGATAAAAAAGAAAATATTAAACTGTAAATTTTTTTATTGTATCTCATGAGAACTGTAATACTTCCTTTCAGTTTAAATATTCTCGCAGTTTTCACTCCTCTGAAAATGTAGTGACATTTTGAGAAACTCCTACTGTCTGGAAAGGGAAAATAATTTTGAGGAATGGGCCCCTTTTGGGGATTTGTCGCTCTTCAAATATGTAAATTTTCTGCAGTGCGAGGCAAAGAATTTTGTCGTTTTTATTTCCAGCTCTTCTATGTGTGTGTAAACCTTTAGTGATCTTGCAAGAATGTGTTTATACACATAGCTTTTGGTGTATAATTCTCCTAAGTTCTACTGTCTCCTGTTATTACATTGTGACAAGCATACACAAAGAACAAATTCAAGCTCTAAAAATTATTATTTGACATTTATCTTTTTAAAAAACGAACTTTTTTTTTTTGACACAGAGTCTTGCTCTTGTCACCCAGGCTGCTGTGTAATGGTGCAGTCTTGGCTCACTGCAACCTCCGCCTCCCAGGTTCAAGCAATTCTCATGCCTGTGCCTCCTGAGTAGCTGGGATTACAGGTGCCCACCACCATACTCAGCTATTTTTTTGTATATTTAGTAGAAATGGGATTTTTACCATGTTGACCAGGCGGATCTCAAACTCCTGACCTCAGGTGATCCACCTGCCTTGGCCTCCTAGAGTGCTGGGATTACAGGCGTGAGCCACCATGCTCAACCAAAAATGAACTTTAAAAAAAAAATTTGAACTTTTGCATAGCTTTACTAAGTCACAGAAAAAATAAGGTAAAAAACAAGATACTAATTTTCTTTACCCTGGACAAAGATGAGGTTTAGTTGAATGCAACTGTTGATCAAAAAGAGAAATGAGCTTTCTCTGGATGAAAAATAAGATTCCATTTACATCCCATCCTGCCTGTGTTTGTCTTAAAAACAGTATAAAACACTCATTAAACCTGGTACATTTACACAGTTGTGTAATTTAGTGCTGAATATTTTCATGCAATATTCTCCAAAGTGTCTCAAACACTACATCTGAAGCAGAACCCATAAAAAAGGAACTATTTCCTCTTAAGAATTGAGAGCTGTTTCCTTTTCCCTCATTCCTGTGCCAATGTGTTGACAAACATGGCTTTTCTCATTTTCTAACTCTGCAAATGCCATCAGCATTTACTGAGCTTCAAGCAGAATATTTGTAATCCTGTGTTTTCTTGCCTCTTACATCCTCATAAATAAGTTCTGTTAATTTTCATTATTAAATTCTCTTCAAGTCTATTGTCCCATGTACTTCCTAGTGCTCTAATTTAAATTTTAATTCCTTTTTAAAATCTCAGTTGTCACTACAATCTTTTAACTACACCTGCTTCCAGTCTGTATTCCCTGAAGTCCATCCTACTACAGTCATGTTCTAAATCTCATGTCATATCACTGGGTCTTTTATTTCTAAACACCTTCAGTTGTTCCTGAGGTGGATAGTAACTCTGCCAGGTGCCATTGCTCATGCTTGTAATACCAGCACTTTGGGAAGCCAAGGCAGGTGAATCACTTGGGTTCAGGAGTTCAAGACCAGCATGGGCAACATGGTGAAAACCCATCTCCAGGAAAAATACAAAAGTTAGTTGGGTGTGTTTTCATGTACCTGTAGTCCCAGCTATTAGGGAGGCCAAGGCAAGAGGATTGCTTGAGCCAGGGAGGTCGAGGCTGCAGTCAGGGTAACAAAGTAAGACCCTGGCTCAAAAAAAAAGAAAAGAAAAAAAAAACTTTGAGTTCATCAGAATGGTATTTATTCTTTTTTAGAGTCTAGCCATAGTTTATTGTTTAACCTCCCACTTCTATCACACGTCAATGCTGTTCACATCCCCTAAGTAAACTACTCACCTTCTCATTTCTAGGCTTATGAAGATTCTTCAAGCCAAGCCTATGTTGTATATCTTCCAGAATTACTCCTTTGTTTTCTAAAGCACATTGACCATAATTCATGCTTGATATGTACACTTATTAGTGTCTCCACATCTTCCCACTATTGTATAAACTCCTTAGATCAGGGACTCTGCTTATTTTTTAGTTTGTACGCTTTCCTGGAAAAATATCTTCTATATAAGAGGCATTGTGCAAACATATGTGAAAATGAATTGAAAAAGTTTCATGAATTATGTTTGTTTACTGTGTCCATTTCCAGGTACATATGTTGAGAATAGAAGAAGTTAATTGATTCATGAAAGTAGAAATTAATTATGATAAAAGAGTTGATATTGTATTTATAATTTTTTATTTTATTTTGTAGGACTGAATATGTCAGAAGGTTCAAATTCTTCAAACCAACCTCATGGTACAAATAGTAGTTCTGTGGCCATTGCTATTCTTGTGCCTTTTTTTGCACTTATATTTGCAGGATTTGGATTTTATCTTTATAAACAAAGGTAAGCTCATTGATTTTTTAACTACAAAATGTTTACCAAATCTATTTTTCATGTTATTTATTACTGCTGTAATTCAAATCCTAATTTCAAATTTGTTTTTCTGGGTTGTTGAACTCTGTGTGCTAACTATTGCCATAGTCACTGAAAAACTTATTTACCCTGCCCACCCCCACAACACTACATACAATATAACCAAAGTCCTCTATTAAATTGCACAACAATTCAATTTAACCCGTCTTTGCCTGTCAATTTCCTGGTGTGTAACTAATTGTAAAACTTATTTCTACGTTATCTATAATGAGACTTTAGAGATAGAAAATTTAGGTTAAAGTTTAAATTTGAGACATAATATCTGCTGCTAGATATATTTAGAAAACTAGGAAGAAGCTTGGGTCTAAACCTCTTAGTTCACATGAAAACACTAACTGGTTTTACCCAGGCAGACAGATGGCAAAATCCTCTAATCTTCTCATTCAACTTCTGTTGCTTTTGATGAATTGCAATTAATATATTTGTAATAGATCTAAAATACAGCTGTGCATATTATTAGTAGATCCTGTTCCCTCAGTCCATTACAAATCCTGGTGAGTGCTTTACCATGTCCCACTCTTTGGGACAATCCTTTATCAAGAAAAAGTATGTGGGTAGCCAGATGATTAAATGACTATAACTTAAATGCCTTTCCTCCAAAATAGATATTTTCATTTGGGGCCGGTCTGCAACATCTAAGAATGATTTACTTAATATTATACACATTTGTATTGAGTGTGAATTAGCAGCTATTTAGGTCTGGCCAATATCAGATCTTATTAATAAAGAATATTCATTACTAAATTTATTCATAGGACATCAACTTTTTACAAAATTGTGGTAAAATAGATGTGACCTAACCTTACCATTTTAACCATTTTAAAGCATTCAGTTATGTGGCATTTAGTGCATTCACAGTGCCATACAACCATCACTACTGTATATTTCCAAAATATTTTATAACTAGAAAAAATGCCAAAGGGAAATTCTGCTCATTAAATTATCACTCCTCACTCCCCTCACCCAGCTGCAGATAATTACAAATATGCCTCTACTGATTTGCTTGTTCTGCATATATTTTACATAAATGGAATCATATAATATGTGACATTTTGTATCAGGCTTCTTAAACTTAGCAAAATGTTTTCAATTTTTATCCATGTATAACATACATCAGTACTTCATTTTCTTATATGGCTAAATAATATTCCATCATATGGATGAATGTGTCCATTCACCAGTTGCTAGGCATTTGAGTTGTTTCTAAGTTTTGACTACTGTGAATAGTGTTGCTGTACACATTTGTGTATAAGGTTTTGTTTGAACACTAATTTTCAGTTCCTTTTGGTATATATACAGGAATGAAATTACTGAATTATATGACAATTCTATGTTTAACTTACTGAGCTAAAACATCAAGCTGTTTTGCACAGCAGCTGCACCATTTTACATTCCTATCAGCAATTGACAAAAGCTCTGTTTCTTCCGTGTCCTAATCAACACTTGTTATTTTCTGGGTTTTGGGTGTTTTTATTTGTCCTTTTTTTTTTATTGTATCCATCCTAGTGTACATGAAGCTGTATCTCATTGTGGTTTTGATTTCTATTTTCATAATTATAAGTGATGTTGCGCATCTTTTTGTGTGCTTGCTAGCCATTTGTCTTTGTGGAAATGCCTATTCAAGTATTTTGTTAATTTCTAAATTGGGTTGTTTGTCTTATTGAGTTGTAAGAGTTCTCTATATATTCTAGACCCTAGGCCCTTGTTGGATATATGTTTTGCAAATATTTTCTCCCTTTCTATAGGTTGCATTTTCACTGTCTTGACAGTGTTCTTTGATGTACAAAAATTTTGCACTTGATGAAGTTCAATGTTTTTCTTTTCTTGTACTTTTGATGTCAAATGCGAGAAACCATTGCCAAATTCAAGGCCATGTGTTTTTCCTAAGAGTTTTATTGATTGATTTAGCTCTTGTATTTAGGGCTTTGATTCATTTTCAGTTCAATTTTATTTATGGTGTGAATTTTTAAGTCTTGATAGTATTTTCCTTCAAGCTGTTGTTGAATATTGAGAAGGAGCAATTATTTTGTATTTTCATGATTATTACCTAATTAGAAGGCAATGATGTTGTTTCTGGTTTTTATTTTATATCTACTTTGGAAAAAATATGATCCAGTAAGCTTATAGTATAAGACACACCTAGTAAGAGCAAGTTATTAGTTTTCTTCCAATAAACTTAAGGTAGTTTTTCAAAAGTTGTCATTATAGAAATTGCATAAATGTTTGAAATATAGACAAATTCAGAAAATGCATTAGAGATAGTAATATAATGGCAATTATAATAAAATTAATAACTGAAATTTGATTGTTCAGTGTAAACAACAGAGTTGAGAAACAAATTTATTTTAAGATATATCCTTTTAAGGAATTAGGCCCCAGAAATAGCAGCAAGTCTGCCTTTCTTCCATAAAAAATGTGAGCAAGTTATACAAGGTATGTGGAAAAGATAGAACAGGTTAGCATTAGTCAAAGGTGAAATAAATAAAGAAATGAATCAGAATTTCAAGACCAGCAGCCTCTACCAGCCAACCTAGAATTCATGCATCTTGTTACCTAATTGTCAGTAATCCTTTAGAAACTATTTTCATGACTTGTGTATGAGTGTAGCCAATTCTTCTTTGAGTTTTTACACTTGCACGCTTTAATGTGTACCATTTTAAAAACAAAATTGAGTGTTCATGTTTTGGGATACTCCAAGTACCTTTCCAAATTAGGCCTCAGCATTAGTTGTGTACTCTTCAGGGTATCTCCTTCATTCCTAGTGCAGAACCGACTTATAATTCAAGTTTCAGATTAAATTTTACCTCCTAAAACTTGCTTTTCCCTATTACCTCTCCTAAAGTGGCTTCTAGTTACTTTTCATATTAACCATTTTCCTTTTCATCATAACAATACTCATTAGTTGCTATTTTGAGTTTTATTTATTTTTAATTTATTCTTGTTTTCTATCACTACAGTGTGAACTCCCTGAAAGTAAAGACTATTTTTTATTAATTGTATACCCAATGCCTAGAATCATGACTGGCGCATAATAGATGTTCAGTAAATATTTGATGAACAAATAAAGAGTGATGAAATGTAAATCTATTACCATCATTATTTATACTATACACGATAAGTCATAGTAATTTCTAATTTTGTAAGAAAATTTATTATGCCCATTATATTATGTATTTATATTACTAATATTTTTGCTGTATCTAAATATGTATTATATGTAAAATTAAAAGTCACTCTGGTTTTTAAAGTAACAAGCAATTGTTCAAGGTTGACTCATTTTGTTTATGATGTCTCAATATTTTTAAGTTACATTATCTGCTAACGCTGTACATTATGTTTGAGCTGTAGTCCACTGTTTCTGGAGGAAAGTTAACACGTAGCTAATTAATTTTCTTATCAACAGGACTGCACCTAAAACACAGTATACAGGATGTTCAGTTCATGAAAATAACAATGGCCAAGCAGCTTTTGAAAACCCCATGTATGACACCAATGCGAAGTCAGTGGAAGGGAAGGCAGTACGATTTGATCCCAACTTGAACACGGTTTGCACAATGGTTTAACAAGGCAACCTTTGCCTTCTTCAGAAGCTTGGAAATCGACACACAAAACAGTGCACATTTAGTTCACTGTTAAACAAATTAAAGCACACTTTTCAGGACTTGCTGGGTCACCTTTTCCTGAGGAATGATACAGAAGAGTGTTTTTTCATAAACTGGACCATAATTCTTCATGTTTACCGTGGAGAGTTTTACAAAAATTTGGCTGCACTCCGAGAGTGCTTACTCACAGTTTATTTGCTTTTTTTAAAAAGGAGATTATTCTAAAACATAAACTTATTTGCATATATTGGAGGAGCATCCACTATCAGTATTTCTGTGCTTTATAAACTATATTAGAGGGACTGGGTTTTTTAAAAAAGATATAGGGTAGAAAATAAGAGCTATACTTACAAGAGTCAATAGATCACTGACTTCTCTTTAACTGTCCTGAGCTACATCACACCCGTAAGTCTGTATTTCATACCACTCTGTCTGCCATTCATTCTTGTTAATTGAGGCATTGTTTTCCTTATTTAAGATTGAGTTATGACCTTAAATGTTTATGAGCTAATTTATGCCTCAGAAGAAATAATGTTGCCCATTCCAATTTGAATCTTTCTGTTTTTTTTTTGTTGTTTTTCTTTAGTATTATATTGCTATTGTTCTTTTAGACTGGTTGTCATAGTTTCTACAAATGGCAAGTTCATTGTGCTACCCTCCTGATTTCCCCATTATGGAGTAACCAGTATTATTCAGTGAGCTATGGGGTAGTATTTAACTCCTTGTTTCAATATGTTTTTTTCTATTTATTTTTATTATTTTTAAAATCCCAAATGTGAGAGTAGCTTCAATGTGTTTTGTCACCCAAAGACCATTGGCTGGCAAAATTTATCTAGAAAGATTATTATTTTGCAGTTATCTGAGACACCAAACTTACCATCCTTTACTTTCCAATATTTTTGAAAGACCAAATAAAATGCCCTAATAATCTACTCCATTTATTTCTACATTACATTTGCTTCCAGTTGAGTCTTCAAATTTAAAGTTATTTTGACACTTTTAACTTTCACATAACAGTAATTAGAAAAATATTTTGGTCCAGTCCCTAAATATAATGACTGAAAAAATTATTATTATAAATCACCAGTATAAATTTATTTCCTAAAGTTGTGGACATATCATATTTTTATATATTTTTAAATTTCTGTAGCTTTATTCTTAAACACCAAGTTTCAGATATAACAGGTTTCTTTCATTGTCAAATTAAGATATGTTTTTGTAAGTTGTTGGTGGCTCATTTACAACTGTATCAAATAGTAATGCCAGAATTTTTATTTAATAGATCATAGTCTTCCTTTTATAGCATGTTTTACTTCATTGAATAAAATCATGTACCCAGTGTTAACTCTTTGTTGTTGTCCCTTTCAAATATGGATAACTCTGTGAACAGTCTCAACTTTTTGTATCATGAGACAGAGTGCCTAAGAGAAACCCTTGCACCTGGGAGCGCTGCTTGGATCTATCTCTACAACATTTAGTGAATTTCTTGTAAATCACTTTGAGATACATTGTTTTGGAAATTCATACAATTTTCTCAACATTGTACTCTACTGACAGGATGCAGTTTTAAATTTTATGTCATCAGTTATTTATTCCTGTTTATTCAAATGACTGCAATAACGATGATTCATTCATTAATGTTAATACATTTAAGATCTTGTTTAAACAATGTTTCTTCTGCAACTGGCTACTCCTCTTATATTAATGCATACACTTTTGTAAAGAAGTATATTTTTATGAAAAGAAACTTTGTAAAAGTATGATGTAAATTTTCAGTGCAATGTAAACGAAATAAAAATGGATAATTGCTTTTGTAAAATGTGTTTTTTTCCCCAAAAATAAACTGCGACTGTTCAGGTTAGTAAAAGGAATGAACAGCCCACATCTATTTCTTGCTTTTAAAATTTCCCAAACTGCATATTACATATATTTAGTTTGTAACATAATAATGAAATATGAATATTTATCTTCTTTATATTCCATACATCCTCAATTATGACACTTTTGGGAAAATAGATTCCAAGTAAATATAGTAGTAACGTAAGAACTTCATCTTACGTTGAATGAGTGGTTTGCTAGAAAAAGAACAAGAACTTCATCTTAGAATTTTCCTTAAATGTTAATATTTAACAGTACTGTCTAAATTTAGTTACATCTAATGATTTATAATATTTCTGTAGTATGTTTTCATAGAGGTATGTTAACATGCTCTATGGACATGAACTCAATAACTTTTTGAATAGCTACATTAAACTAGTACTCAAAAACAAATATGTTTTTCTGCCAAGATGGAGGATTTCCACAAATAAATGGAACATGTAAACATCTGTATTCAAGATACATATTATGTTTCTGTAAATTCAAATTACAAGTTACTAAGTTCAATTTTATTAGAGAACTATTTTTACAAAAGATAGTCTCTTTATATTTTCAGAACCTGAAATTCCAGCCTGTATAGTCTATCTCTGTTTATTACACTTTAGCTTTAGAAATAAATGTTTCTTGATATCATTGTAGTCTCTTTGTTAACTTTGTTACCTCCACCTTTCGCTCATTTCAGAGCTATAATTTCATTTGTTGTGCTTCATTTTAACTTTCTGTCTTGTTAATCTGTGTAACATTGACAGTGGGGTGTTAAAGTCTCCTACTATTGTTGTCTAGGAATCAGAGTCTCTTTGTAGGTCTCTAAAGAACTTGCTTTATGAATCTAGTGTTTCTATATTAGGTACCTATCTATTTAGGATAGGTACAATGCTCTTCTTGTTGCATTGATCCTTTTACTATTACATGATTCCCTTCTTTGTCTTCTTTGATCTTTGTTGGTTTAAAGTCTGTTTTATCAGAGACTAGGATTGCAACCCCTGCTTTTTTTTCTCATTTGCTTGGTTAATTGTACTCCATCCCTATATTTTGAGCCTATGTGTGTTTTTGCATGAGAAGGGTCTCCTGAATACAGCATACCAATGGATCGTGACTCTATCTAATTTACCAGTATGCACTTTTTAATTGGGGCATTTAGCCTGTTTGTATTTAAGGTTAATATTGTTATGTGTGAATTTGATCCTGTCATTATGATGCTAGCTGGTTATTTTGCCTAGTAGTTGATGCAGTTTCTTCATGATGTCTTTGGTCTTTGCATTTTGGTTTGTTTTTGCAGTGTCTGGTATAAGTTTTTCCTTTCCATATTTAGTGCTTCCTTCAGGAGCTCTTGTAAGGCAGGCCTGGTGGTAGCAAAATCCCTCAGCATTTGCTTGTCTGGAAAGGATTTTATTTCTCCTTCAGTTACGAAGCTTAGTTTGGCTAGATATGAAATTCTGGGTTGAAATTCCTTAGAATGTTGAATATTGACCCCCACTGTCTCTGGCACATAGGGTTTCTACAGAGAGATCTACTGTTAGTCTGTTGTGCTTCCCTTTGTGGGTTACCCGACCTTTCTCTCCGGCACCCTTACCATTTTTTCCCTTCATTTCAACCTTGGTGAATCTGACAATAATGTGTCTTGGGGTTGCTCTTCTCGAGGAGTATCTTTGTGGTGTTCTCTGTTTTTCTTCAATTTGAATGTTGGCCTATTTTGGTAGGTTGGGGAAGTTCTCCTGGATAATATCCTGAATGTGTTTTCTAACTTGGTTCCATTCTCCCCGTCACTTTCAGGTATACCAATCAAACATAGGTTTTGTCTTTTCACATAGTCCCATATTTCTTAGAGGCTTTGTTCACTCCTTGTCATCTTTTTTTCTCTAATGTTGTCTTCATGCTTTATATCATTAAGTTGATCTTCAATATCTAATATCATTTCTTCCACTTGATTAGTTCAGGTATTGATACTTGTGTATGCTTCACAAAGTTCACATGCTGTGTTTTTCAGCTCCACCAGGTCATCTTCTCTAAACTGGTTATTCTAGTTAGCAATTCCTCTAACCTTTTACCAAGGTTCTTAGCTTCCTTACGTTGGGATAGAACATGTTCCTTTAGCTTGGAGAAGTTTGTTATTATCCACCTTCTGAAGCCTACTTCTATCAATTCGTCAAACTCATTCTCCAACCAGATTTGTTCCCTTGCTGGCAAGGAGTTGTGATCCTTTGGAAGAGAAGAGGCATTCAGGTTTTTGGAATTTTCAGCCTTTTTGTGCTGGTTTTCCCTCATCTACATGGATTTATCTAACTTTGGTCCTTGCTATTGGTGACCTTTGGATGGAGTTTTTGCATCGTCATCATTTTTGTTGATGTTGATACTATTGCTTTCTGTTAGTTTTCCTTCTAACAGTCAGGCCCCTCTTCTGCAGGTCTGCTGGAGTTTGCTGGGGATCCACTCCAGACCCTATTTGGCTGGGTATCACCAGCAGAGACTGCAGAACAGCAAGGATTCCTGCCTGCTCCTTCTTTGGAAGCTTCATCCCAGAGGGGCACCTGCCAGATGCCAGCTGGAGCTCTCCTGTATGAGGTCTGTTGACCCCTGCTGGGAGGTGTCTCTCAGTCAAGAGGCATGGTGTAGGGACCCACTTGAGGAGGCAGTCTGTCCCTTAGCAGAGCTTGAGCAATGTTCTGGGAGATCCACTGCTCTCTTCAGAGCTGGCAGGCAGGAATATTTAAGTCTGCTGAAGCCACGCCCACAGCTGGCCATTCTCCAGGGGCTCTGTCCCAGGGAGATGGGAGTTTTATCTATAAACCCCTGACTGGGGATGCTGCCTTTTTTCAGAGATGCCCTGCCCAGAGAGGAGGAATCTAGAGAGGCAGTCTGGCTACAGAGCCTTTGCTGAGCTGTAGTGGGCTTTGCCCTGTCCGAACTCCCCTGTGGGTTTTTTAATACTGTGAGGGGAAAACTACCTACTCAAGCCTCATTAATGGTGGATACCCCTCCCCCCACCAAGCTTGAGCATCCTAGGTCGACTTCAGACTGCTCTGCTGGCAGCAAAAATATTAAGCTAGTGGATCTTAGCTTGTTGGGCTTCATAGTAGTGGAATCTGTTGAGCAAGACCACTTGGCTCTCTGGCTTCAGCCACCTTTTTAGGGCAGTGAATGGTTCTGTCTCATTGGCATTCCAGGCACCACTGAGGTGTGAACAACAACAACAACAACAAAAATCTCCTGCAGCTAGCTCAATGTCTGCCCAAGTGGCCACACAGTTTTGTGCTTGAAACCCAGGGTCCTGGTGGCGTAGGCATCTGAGGGAACTTCCTAATCTGTGGGTTGTGAAGACCATGGGAAAAGCATAATATCTGGGCCAGAATGCATCATCCCTCAGAGCACAGTCCCTCAGGTGCTTCCCTTGCCTAGGGGAGGGAGTTCCCCAACCCCTGCACTTCCTTGGTGAGGTGATGCCCCATCCTGCTTCTGCTCGCCCTAGGTGGGCTTCACCCATGGTCTAACCAGTCCCAGTTAGATGAACCGGGTACCTCAGTCGGAAATGCAGTAATCACCTGCTTTCTGCTTTGGTCTTGCTAGGAGCTACAGACCAGAGCTGTTCCTACTTGGCCACCTTGCTCGGGAATCTCAAAAAATTTTTTTTCCTTTGAACTTAAAGTTTTAGGATATATCTTCTGCATTGTCCTTTGGAAATAATCTAATTTTTCAATACTTGACATTTGAAAGTTGTAGTTTGCTGCAGATAATCATGTTGTCTTTTAACCATGTTCACACATCTTATTGTGTTCTCTGTAACCCTCTCACTGCTGCTTTTCTTGACTTTCCCTTTTATATTTTGTCTGCATCTTAGCCTTTTATTATTATTTTTTATTTTACTATTTTTCTTTTCCTTTCATGCTTCTTATTGTCAAAAGTGAGGAGCAATTTTAGTGAAAGTAATTTTAAAGAGCTTTAAGAGGTTTATTGCACTTCCCATATATATATTTAAGAACGTTAAAGAGAACGTGTAGGTTCTACTCACAGTCTCTTGATACTGGAGCCTGATGAGTGATTGTGGAAACAGACCAACAGCCAAGATTTATGTTATTTATCCTCTTCACTTACAAGTGAAGGGGGAATAAAGGGCAAAACATTGACTAAAACAACCAGTAAAATAACCAGATAATACACTCTTTTAAAAGAAAATGAGAATTTATTGCCTGTCAAAGTATTAATCTGTGAATGTCTATAAATTAAAAGTAGGCATAGTTGAAGTGAGGTTTAAAAAGCTCTTCTGTAGAATTATAGAAGCACATGCAGCTCAGAAATAATTTATAATGTATAGTTTGAATTTTGGCTGAAAGAAATATTGACTTGCTTCTTTTTTTAGGATGACTTTGGAGATAAGGGAATATTGATCTGAGAAGATATACATGTTGTAAAATCTAAGAAATATCTTTCTGTCTTCACTTTCATGAACTTGGTGTTCTAAAGTAATTTCAGAACAGATTTAGAAGTTACTGGGGAATAGAAATAGCCACTGGACATTAGATTTCATTCTTCAGTACACAGAACAATGAAACTTGTGAACACCTGCCAGATACTTTGCCAACTTTTCATAAGTCCCCATGTGTCATAATTTTATTAGTCTTGAAAAAAGTATTATATCCCCTACATTCAAATTCATAGCTACAAATTGTAAAATACAAAACAAGAAATCTGTGTTTAAACTCTCATCAGATCCAAACCTTGGTTGTTACTATTAGCATACCTGTCAAAATAGCAGTGAACCTGAGCGCTCTGGCAAGACTGGTGAGATAAATATAGATGAATATATAGAAAAAATTACATAGAATTATATAGTATAGATTAATGGGAACCCTAAAGCCTTTCTATTCTACAAGTGTTTTCCTCACCCCCTTGAGTTAAGATTTTGTATCTCCAGAAGGAATTAATTAGAATGAGATATGTTATCTGGGGAATATAACAGCTTTGTAATCCCAATTAGCAAATTAACACTTAGCTAATTAAAGTCAGTAGAGCAATCCAGGACTTCTTTGAAGTCTATGGCCTCCTTTTCAGAATGATATTTTTAAATGTATAAAATGAAGCACACAGAAAATTAATTATAATAAAATAATTACAAACTATTTTAAAAATATTTTATATGTTAATATACATATGTATATTAATACATACTAATACATATATAGATGCATATATACACATTTCTCTACTGAATAGTAAGCAGGGGGCTAGTCCTGTAATTTTGAAGATGGATGATCATAAGCAATATTATGAGATATTCATAACATTTAAACATGACATTAAAATATATGTGATTTTTATTAGTGACAAAATTAGAAATTATTTATGCCTATCTTTATGGTTGAAGGAAGCACTATATTGAATTTAAAAGGTTGGTGAAGATAAAGGTATATTATTATTTTCATTTCAAGATTACAAACTCTGAATTCTATCTGCATACCAGATTAGAAACCCGTACTTACAGGTTGGAATTCACAAGTATATAGCAAGCAGGCAGAGAAGATGATGTAATCTGCTCTCTTATGGTACTGGACAGCAAAATGGAGTGCTTAATTTGAAGCTTGGTTACTGTATTTGGCTATTCTCACATTGCTATCAGGAAATGCCTGAAACTGAGTAATTTTTAAGAAAAGAGGTGTAATTGGCTCATGGTTCTGCAGGATATAGAGGAACCTTGATGTTGGCATTGGCTTGGCTTCCAGGGAGGCCTGAGGAAACTTCAGTCATTGCAAGAGGTGAACGGGAGTGGGCATGTCACATGGCCAAAGCAGGAGGAAGAGAGAGAGAAAGGAAGAGTGAGGTCCTACACACTTTTTAACAACCATACATCTTGCGAACTCACTCATTATTGCAAGGACAGTACAGAGAGGATGGTGCTAAGTCATTCATAAGAAATCAGACCCCATAATCTAATTATTTGCCACCAGGTCCCACCTCTAAAACTGGGGATTGCATTTTAATATGAAATTTGTGTGGGGAACTATATAAGTTACCAAATACCAGCAAAAGGCAATGAACTCTAAGAATAAATTCCAAATGGAAATGAGTGGGTATAAGTAGCAAAATGTCATTAATCAATTAATTTATCGATATGACAAATATCTTCTAATATTAAATTTGTTCTATAAGAATGAAAATTAAAAAAATATGGCCGGGCGTTGTAGTTCCTGCATTTTTTTTTTTTGCATTCTAGGTTTTGGGGTACATGTGAAGAAGATGCAAGATTGTTGCATAGGTACACACATGGTAGGGTGATTTGCTGCCTTCCTCCCCATCACCTATATCTGGCTTATCTCCCCATGCTATCTCTCCCCAAATCCCCACCCCCCACTGTCCCTCCCCTATTTCCCCCTGACAAACCCCAGTGTGTGATGCTCCCCTCCCAGTGTCCATGTCTTTTCATTATTCAACACCCACCTATGAGTGAGAACATGCGGTGTGTGATTATCTGTTCTTGCGTCAGTTTGCTGAGAATGATGGTTTCCAGGTTCATCCATGTCCCTACAAAGGACACAAACTCATCATTTTTGATGGCTGAATAATATTCCATGGTGTATATGTGCCACATTTTCCCTGTCCAGTCTATCATTGATGGGCATTTGGCTTGGTTCCAGGTCTTTGCTATTGTAAACAGTGCTGCAATGAACATTTGTGTGCATGTGTCCTTATAGTAGAATGATTTATAATCCTTTGGATATATACCCAGTAATTGGATTGCTGAGTCAAATGGAATTTCTATTTCTAGGTCCTTGAGGAATTGCCACACTGTCTTCCACAATGGTTGAACTAATTTACACTCCCACCAACAGTGTAAAAGTGTTCCTATTTCTCCACATCCTCTCCAGCATCTGTTGTCTCC